>LSSN01005702.1:0-16346 GCA_001970855.1 Smittium culicis | reverse complement strand
CGCTTGGTTTACATTTGCAATAGTCTTCTACCAATTTTTGAGTCATTGCATAAAATCTTCCTTCAAAATACAATTTATTATAGTACAATCTTGGGTTCCCAAAGAATATTCGCTTCTCGCTGTTTTCTGATAAAAATTTTAGTACTGAAAGAATATAATTCTTGTCAAAATATGTATCAAGATCCACTTTTACAATCGATTTATAGTCGGTATAGTTATTGCAAATAAGGTCAAACATATGGAACGTTTTATTTGAAAGTGATTTGTAGTCGTAACTGTAGTTAGAATTTATATCGCATTCTTTTCTTTTATCATCAGTATCACAATAAGTAACAACATTTATGTCAGAGTATACGTTCTTTAGAAAATCCATATCTTCATCCTTTGAAGCTGGCGAAAACAAAATGTAATCTTTTTTTCTTAATCCAAATCCTTCGCTTATATAGTTTTCTTTAGGAAGTTCAAAGACATCAGATTTTGTTATATCAAATGGTTTTTTTATAGAGTTTATCTCAAGATCAGTGAGTTTAAATTTTTTTTGGGATTTATAACCATTTTTCTTTTCTCTCGATAAATAATAATCGAAGGTTCCTATATTTGCGCTTTTACTTAACGAATAAAGTAAGAATATGTTGCATGTAGTTGATAAAAGTATTACTATATATAATACCCTATAAATTTTCCCAAAATTTTTTGTAAGTCCCATTTTATACGTTTATTTCTTTTTCAAATTATTTAGATCTTATATTTATTATAAAAAATATGTATAAATTTTGTTTTTATGAAGCATTCAAAAAAGAGAATAATCTAATAAAATTATAAGATCTGTTCCTTTATATAGAAGTCACATTTAGATTTTTGTACAATATAGTAAAATAAATTAAAGTAAACTGATATTAGTATAAAATTAAAATATAAATCATACTCGGTAAATATAATTAGAAAACTAATTATAAGCCGAATTGTTAATGTTAAATAAGCTAATTACTTCACTATTAATATTAATAATATTTTTTAATTAAAATTATAAAAAGTATATGTTGTAATTTTCTCTTATATGGGAGATTATTTGAAGGACCAAAACTTCCTATAAAGTTTTTCCTACTTTGCAACATATTTTTATTTTATAATCTTAATAAAAATTATCGTCGAATGAATAATCTAACAAAACCAATAACTTTACCTAATAAAATTAAGCAAATAGAATTTCAAAGAAAAAAAGTTCCGCTTATCCAAAGAATTTCCATTATTTAGTATATATACTAAATAGTAAAGAAGAATATATTAAATTAGATTTACTTTTTAAATGGATAAATTGATCTATTATATAATGAAGTTGTACATTTAGATATAGAGATAGAAAAAAACTAATAAAAACCGTTATTTTGTAATAAGCAGGTATAAAAATATTACTCTTTCTCCAATAAGAAATGATTAGATAATTGCATAATAACTGATACTTTTCTGTTGAGCTGTAGTTATTTGGAAATTAGTCTTAAGTTTCGGTATGCTCGAGTTATTTATTAATTCATACCGAATTTTTTTTTTATTCTAGGATTTATTCATAACGATTTTCTTAATTAAAATTAATTAGCTAAATAATTAAGTTATTCCGAATTAACCCTTTCACGGACGGTAGACTATTTTTGGACCACCAAATATATCCAACAGCGTTCAATTAAAATACTTTAATTCCGAGTCTTTAAGAAATATTGGTATTTTGTAAAATAACAACAAATAATAGACTTGCTTTTAAATCATAAACGAATCATAAATTTTGATTTTTTGAAGAGTGTTGGACGGGAAAGGGTTAAGGGAGTTAAAATTTAACACTTTCCCGCGCAGTAGACTATTTTTGGATGACCAAATATAGCCAATAGCGTTCAATGAAAACTGATTAATTCCGATGCCATAAGATATATTGATATATTTCATAATAAAAGCAAATAATAAAGAATCTTTTAGCTGACTATCGAATCAATAAACTCGCTTTTTTAAAGAGTGTTGGACGGGAAAGGGTTAAAAAATTGAATGTTTCCGGGTTATAAACGTTTTTTAACCCTTATTTGCCAAAAAACAGACTATAGTTTTTGACCTTGTATCTCTTTATCGGGAAATAACCTATTTTGGTCCACAATTTACAATCCACTTCATTCAATAAAAATATTATAATTTCAAAACTCTATTATTCATTTGTTTGCTTATGAAAAACAGCAAATAAAAAATCTACTTTTAAATTACTTGGAATCGCTAGGTTCATTTTTTTTTATAAGTGTGTGTAATGGTAGAGGACTTATAAGATTTTTTTTTTTTAATCACGGAATTTTATTGGTACGATAACAATAATAGAAAATACGCGGTAAATAAACTAAAAAAGGACTTATAAGATATTAAAAAAATAAATTTAAATTTATTTAATTTTTTCAAAATTTATTAACAGTTTAACTTATAAAATATTCTTAATCATCAAAGCCATCAACCAAATAATTTTAGATGAAATTAAAATCGAGAATAATCATAATTAAAGGCTTTGAAAATTCTGATTTCTACTAAAGTAATAACATATAATCACAAGTGTCTAAAATAATTAAATATTTTCAATTATGAACAACTCTTTCCACAAAGGTAATATATTTTATGTCTATCTAATACAACCAGCACGTCTTAATAATAATATTTTAGCTTTTAGGCTCATTGTAACATATTCATTGTGTATAATGATAGAATATAGTATATTTACTTTATTATCATAAGGTAATCAATAAACCCGTTTTTTTTTTGGTATGTTGAACAAAATAAGGCTAATAAAGGGGAAATAGAGATATATGTATATGACAGAGGTGAAATTTTTTTTTATAATGAGCTGATCTTTTTCGGTATTAGATATTTTTCTGTTCAAAAGCGTACAAGTGAATTAAGCATTTTTATCTGCCAAAAAATGGAAGCGAAACCTTTATTTCGAAATATACGAGTTTATTCGAAATAAGTTCGTTTATTAGAGATAAAATCGGATGTTTCTAAATACATCTAGTCAACATAGGTTACTGGTCATATTCGCAATAAAACATAGTTATAACAAAATAACTAGGTTTAACCCTTTCCCCTCCAAAAAATTTTGCATGATGAAAAAATAAACTCCTCTCGTCCAGTAAAAAAATAATTAATATTATTGGCTTAATTATATAAGCATTATGAATTTACATCCAGTAATGTGGAAAATGTTGAAGTATGAAGAAAAAAGTTTACCAGAACCTTTACCAGCCTCAACCAGGTTGAAAACCATATACAAAATAAAATAATAAAAATAACCCAAATATTTACAGCGCACATCCGTTATTACCTATAGTTCAAACTGAATGTGCTTGAGATTCTTACTGCCTTAGTGGTTCTGACGAAAAATTATAAAATAATATGTAACGTATTTCATTTCGAAATAAAGTATACTAAATACTATCAATAATATATTCCAACATTCATAGAATCTGACCTCTAAAATATATATCACCAAGAGATATGAGAATTTCCAATATAAAAAAAAAGATAAGATATTTTATCAAGAATAAATTATCTATCTATAAAAAAATAAAAGTGTAATTTAATCACATTTACACTTCACAAGGGTTATTTAATCAATTCAATGAATTTTTTAACGATTTTATTGCTATAAAAAATATTTTGCATTATATTTAACTTTATAATAGCAATGTTTATTTTAAATGGATAATCACAGTAAAAGAAATATCGAGATAGAATTACACACTAATAACAATTAAAATTTGCAAAGGCTATAAACTCATTAAAAGGCGTTAATGTGAGTAATATTTAATAATTTATTATTTTTTAGCATTGTTTGACTAGTATAAAGCTTACCTAATTATTCATTTTTATTACTATTTGAGTCTATATTGATTCATAATCACTAAAAGTTATTGAAATAATTCTCGGGAAAATAGCGCATTTAAAATTGTATATATTAGTTTAATTGTTGTATTAAAAAATAATAGTGGCTATTTTTAGGAATAATGTATATATGTATTAATAATTATTCTGTATTCAATCAAGAAATAGGAATAATATATTGAATATCTATAAATTAAAGAAAAGGTCAAAATAGAAGATATAAATCCGTACTTATCTATTAAAATAACAGTTTACTATTGACAATATTCATAAGTTAAAAAATGAAATTTAAAAACAAAAAAGTTTTAGTCTGATTAAATATAATAAAATTAAAGTATCATTTTAACAGTTTTTTAACCAATTTTAACGGCGGAAAACAGTATACCTTTGAACAGGAAAGGTACAAAAAAATGGGCATATTATATAGTGTTGATTAAAGCATAATTAAACTTATACTGTTTTTTTTACAAACTGTTGTTTTAAAGTTATAAATTTGGCCAATGGGCATGGCGAAAAACAGTCTACCTTGGAACGGGAAAGGTCCAAAAAATGGGCAAAGAGTATGTACTTGTGTACATTGTTAGTTTATATGTAGCTGTGTTTGTATCAAAGTGTAGTTTTTTTATTTTACCTTTCAAGAACTTTATATTTTTACTGATAAGCATTTTAGCGTTATTATAATATTATCGTTCTTATAATGTCTTAAATTCTGATATTATTTATTGTACCGCTTTTTTGATCTATTTGTCAACACCCTTTTTCAATTTTATTCCTATAATAGCACTAGTCTAAATTTACGCTATATTTTTGTTTAAACTAAAAATGTAAATGTAAATCTTTTTATTTTAATAATCAATTTTTATATATTTTCGTATAACCTTTTATTTTATTGGCAAAATTATAGCCATCTTTGTTTTTTTATTTATCGTTAGATGTATTTATTTCTTTTCTTATTCCTTGTAATGATAAATTTTATATAATAATTTAAATTTCCTCTAAACTTAATTGCATTTCATTTTAAAATAATAATTAATTATAAATGTACCTTTTTATTTAGATCTGAGATAAATTAATTTATTACCCTTAATGCAATGTACTCATACTTGTGTGGCAATTTTTTCTATTTATAATCTATATTATAATTAGATGCTCTTGGTTAATGTGGTTGTTTATTAGTGTACTTATCATTAAATTCAGCTCTTTAATATATATAATAAAAATAATTAACTAGCTCAATACTAGTTATGATTTTAAATGTGGTTATGCTCATTATGTATAATACTGAATTAGATCTTGTCTCTTCAAAAAAATTTTAAATCTTTCTCATTAGATTATATAAAGCCATTCTAAACTCAATAAAATTTATATAAATTAGTATCTATTAAAAGATTCAACTTAGTAAGTCTTTAATTATATCTTTATCCGAATAATTTAAAGTACAGATTTCTATTAATCGTTATAATCAAGAAAAAAGTAAATATAAATCTAAGTTGGTGCATAATCTAATTTAATTATAACTCGAGGTAAATAGCTCAGTTTTTTTCAAAAGTTTATATATTTTTTGTATATTGACTTTATGGCCCGATTTTACCCAGGAAAGTTTCTAGTTAAATGTTTTATTCTTGAAAGCCATTTGTGAAGTTCAGAAATGATAAGCCCAATCGCCTTACAGTCTATTTTTTTACACTTTAACTTTATCATTTCAATTATACATTATTAAAAGCTATTTGTAATGGTTTATAATACAATAAAAAATTAGAAATATCTGGCGAATAAAATATAAAAATTAAAAAGGATATTTGATTTTGGTAGACTGTTTTTGGTCTACTGAATAGGAATACTCATTTTTGAAAAAGGCCATTTTTGATCTACCGCGCGGGAAAGGGTTAAAAAGTTAAGCATGTACGCTTTAATTAACCCTTTCACATGCAGTAGACTATTTTTTGCCCACCAGATATAGCCAACAGCGTTCAATTAAAATAATTAAATTGAAAGGCTTTAATAAATATTGGTATATTTTAAAATATATTGCTTATAAATCATATACGAATCATAAATTTGATTTATTTAAAGATTGTTGTGCAGGAATTGGCCAATTAATTACTTCGGAAAAAAATGACCGATTGACTTATTTCCGAAATATGCAAGTTAATTCAAAATACCCAATAGGAAATTTTTTTTCACAGGCTATTGCGAAATAACTAAATTTTATTAGTTTTTTACTATTCTTATATCTATATAATTACCTTCATTATATAATAGCTCTAATTTCTATTTATCTATTGTGATATTGAATTATGGTTAACTATTAAACACAAGATCTTTTATTAAAATCCAAGAACTATTACTTAATTGGAAGATCTTTTTCTTAATTTCCGAGATTTATTCATAAAATAGGCGTGGATTTCAAGACTTTTTTTAATTAAATCCAAGAAGATTTTTCACGCCAATTATTATGAATTAATTTATCAATTTGGAATTTGTAATTTTACAGAATGCTTTAAATTGGCTTTTTTCATTACATAATAGCTATTATTATGTATACTGTGTAAAATATTATTACCAATAAGCATTGTTATCAGCATTATATATCAAAACTTTTATACCCATTCTATTTGGTAGACTGTTTTTGGTCCATCAAATTTAACTAAACGTGTCTAATAAAAATGCTATAAATTTTAATCCTTTGAGTCTATTGGTTTAGTGAATAGTACAGGCAAATAACAAAATTACTTATAAACAAGTATCAAATCAATTAATTATTTTTTTAAAGAGTTTAGGTGATATTTGCTTTGTAAAAATGAAAGTTTAGTATTATAAATAAGTTTTATAAGCCAAATAGAAAAATCATAGGTAAAATTTAAATACAATTTAAAGTATTGAAAATTTGAGCTATTGATTAATAAATTTATTCGTTAGACTTAAACTATAGTAAATAAAATATCGTTTTATTTATTGCGATATAAGCTAAAAAATTTAAAAGTTTTATTTGTGCTAAATGTTTTAGTACTATAATGGTACTTATCAAAATATTCTAATAATTTCAAGTGTAAGTATAATATTATTGTTGTAATAATTTCCAATTACCTCTTTCTCAACCAACATACTTTACCAAATCAAATAAATCGATTCGTATAAGATTCATAGTCATAATTATTACTTGCTGCTACTATACAATAAACCAATAATTTTCAAAGTCTCTATATAAAGTTATTATATCCGAATACGGTTGGCTATATCCTGTGATCACAAACAGTCTACCATGCATTAATGGGCAAACAATTGATTCGCTATAAAATTACAATAGTAGCTATTATGTAATGAAAAAAGCCAATTTAAAGCATTCTGTAAAATTACAACATTCCAAACCAATAAATTAATTCATAATAATTGGCGTGAGAAATCTTCTTGGATTTAATTAAAAAAAGTCTTGAAATCCACGCCTATTTTATGAATAAATCTCGGAAATTAAGAAAAAGATCTTCCAATTAAGTAATAGTTCTTGGAAATTAATAAAAGATCTTGTGTTTAATAGTTAACCCTTTCACGGGCGGTAGACCATTTTTGACCTCGAAATATAGCTAATTGTTATATTAAAACACTTTAAATCCGAGGCCATAATAATTATTGGCATTTTATATATTATCGACAAATAACAATTATTATTATAAATCATAAACGAATCAATAAATTGATTTTTTCAAAGAGTATTGGACGGGAAAGGGTTAACCATTGAATTATTACAGATTTTATTTAATTACCGTATTTGATATAGTTTCCAATCAAGTAAGTGTAAAAGGCTTATTTATTTATTTATTTATTTATTTTTGAAGAGTAGTTTAGAATTTGAATAAAAAGAACTATAAACCAAAAGATGAAAAAACCCAAATGTGGGAAAACCCTTTTGGTATAAATATTTAAATTTATGTAAAGTAAGTAAAGTAAGTTTTATATAATAGAGTTGATAAAAGTTATATAAATGTGTTGGAAAACTTTTTATCTTAATAATACATTATCTAACAATCAGCTGTTATATAATGTATTATATAAGCCTCTTTGTTTTAGCACAAGGGTTCATTTCAGATTGTCATTCTCAATCATGACACTATGAATCTTGTAAAAAAAAGATAAACAGGTCTATAAATACTTTCAGGGGCTTTTTTCCCTTTCATTGCCATTTAATTAAAAATTAACATAATTAGGCTATTAAATTATAAAATAAAGAGTTATTATTATATATTTGAGAATTATATTTAACTAATATCAAAAGGAGTAGTCGAATTCGTAAAAAAGGCTTATTATATTTTTTTTTATTTAGAAAAAACTCTAATTGGGAGTGTGGTACTAAGCATGAAAATGACACAACTTAGAGCTAAGGCGTTAATCATAATTTTTTTAAATGTTAGTTTGATTTGGTGATAATACCTTGTATAGCATACCCTCGATCAAATTATTTATTATGGTTCAAAATAATTTTTCAGTTATAAAATTAAAATTTAATGATTTTTTTAAATTTCTAGAACTTAATTCTGTTAAATAATCACTGTTACACGGTTTAAATATAGGTTAAATAAAATTTAAAAATATCTTTAGAATCTTTTAAAAAATTCGGAATATTTTATCCTGATTAAAAAAATTTGATCTGTTCATATCTATTGTATTAAAGACAATTTTTACAGCTTTGCACAGATAATTTTATTTTATAATATAAATTATAATATAAAATAATTATCATGACCTAAAGCTTAAACTAAAAAAATTCAAAATAGAAAAAATTATATGAGTTTATGAGTTTTTAGATATAAAAAGTAGTCCATAAAATTAAAATAAAAAAAATGAAAATTTATATTATAATCAGAATAATAACCATAGTTTTAATAAATACTAATAAAAAAAACGAACCTTTATTTCAGAAATTATACATTCTAATTTTTTTTTGAAATATTTATAAACAAGATATATTTCCAATAAAATTTCCATAGTATAGCCTTTTTTATTATTATTTTTTTTTACACTTTGTATAATTAATTATAAAAATATGCCCAATATTATTTTTTACAATGCAGATAAAAACAGCCTTTAGAAAAAAGGAAAATTTTAGATATTAAGAACAAGCCAGTCGCTGATACTTTATTGAGATTGATATAATTATGAAACAGAATTTGGGCTTGTATTTTTTCTAATAATATAATTATCGTTTATTTTTTTAAACAAGAAAATAATAACATTACTATTTTTATTGCTACGTGAAATTTATAGATATGAAATATCCCAGAACAATATTATATTAAGCTACAATTTTAAAAAAATGTAGACTTAGTTTGAAAAACTTAAAAAAATAAACAAATATGTAGTATTTTAATCTTAGGGGTTGTTACGATATTAGTGGCTTGTGATTAAATTTCTTATAACTTAATCTTACCAATGGAGGTTGAAAATTTATGAATTTCGAAAATTAGTCAG
Organism: Smittium culicis; assembly: GCA_001970855.1. Lineage (NCBI taxonomy): Eukaryota > Fungi > Kickxellomycota > Harpellomycetes > Harpellales > Legeriomycetaceae > Smittium > Smittium culicis. The sequence continues at coordinate 6,983 of LSSN01005702.1, read as the reverse complement.
CCTAATTTCACATTAAATAGTTGTTATATTTTAATAATTCACACGAGTAAAAATAAATTTGATTGGTTACAAAGTTTAATATAAATTCTATAAAAAATATGTTTTTAATTTTAAATTTCATAAATCACTGATTCCCCTAAAAATGGCTAATTATTCATATCTTGAAATTTTTTTAACAAAAAGTGATTACATTAATAGCGCTAATGTGATTTACCTATTTTTTCTATACGATCATTTAAATGAACTAGAATCCATTATGGGTTATTTCTAAAAAATAAATGAATAAAAAAGTGGCTTGTAGTTTTTTTAACTTATATAAAATTTAATCGGATGAGAATATAAATTATATAAGACACGTTGATAAATCGTTAAATTCTTAGTTCATTTATTTATTTATTTAATTGATATACTTTATGGAGATAGTTTGCGGGCTATTCTATTTAGAAATGTGATAATTAACAAAGCTTTAGATATGACTTTTTTGAAACCCTGTATGATAATTCTTATATATATATTTAGCCTCTTATATGTTTTTGCAAGCTTTACACTGAAAAAATTCTAAATTTATGTTTGAAAATTAAAAATTATTAGGGGTGGCTTTACGTATTTGATGCTTATTGAAAGAAATTTTTTTAATAAGCTAAATTATATGATTATCGGATGCTGAATAAGTCATTTTTATTAGAATATGTCTTTATTTAACTATAATGTTGACTTTCTAGTACTAAAATATTTAATTTTTCGATTTATTTTAAATTTTGACAGTTTAATAAAAGTTGATAGGTAAATAGTGGAATTTAAATTTTCTATTGTTTTTTTTTATCCAAGTTAGTTTTTTCATTTTTTTCCTTCAATTTAAAGTACTTTATAATCATTAACGGATATTTTTTTAAATATGTCGATCATTAAGCTTGGGAAGTATGTGTAAAGTAAAATATAAATACAATTTTTACCGCCTTTTAAATTACTCATGTTTTATCAAAATAATAAGTTGTTATTTATAAACTGAATACAATAAAAAACTTTAACAAATTTTAAGTGATCGTAATAAATAGCTAATTTCTTTTTAGTAAGGAAAAAATTTTACTTATAAATTAAAAATTAACAAAGCAAATCGAGTCCCCCCTCCTCCAAAAAAACCTTTAAAATAGTTATCCAATCTATGCGTTAATAATTAAACAAGTAAATTTTTGATAGATACATTCAAAATATCAAAATTCGAATATTTTTATTATATTTAAAATATTCATCGATTTTTAATCAACTTGATAAAATTAAAAAAGCTAAAATTTTTTAGCCAAAAAAATTAGAAAATATAAATATACTATAAAATTAGATTTATTAAAAACTCAATTCAAAATTAATAAAATCGTTTCAATTTTTTTAATTGATAAAAAGATTTCACCAAGTTATAGAAAAATTACAAAAATTCACATATAAAATCAATTCATATTGTATATAATATAAATTATACTAGACAAATCGATAATAAATTATTAGTATAATAATAAGCATATCACGTTTTAAATACATACACTCAGACTAATTGACTAAATTTTTATAAAGCATGCCATAGTTTCTCTTTAATACATATATACGTTTAAAATTAGACCAAATTTTGTATTTTTGTTTCGATAGTATTACAAGTTTCAATATGAGATTTTATTTTTTATTTTTTTCTCGATTTTATTGTTTAAAAATTCATATTTTTAAAGCTTTAAAAAAAGAATCATATTTATAGTTAATAAATTAATTAGCAAATTTAGTGTTTCATTAATGGATTTTTTTATAAAATATAAACTTATAATGTATATAAATGTGACAAGATAATATAAGGTATTGATAATAATATAGCTAAACATAAATAGTAACTCTCTATAAAAAAAATTCCCCAAAGAAGTAAATACAGCGTATAAAATAAACTGGTAGCAATTTTTCATATGTGAAAACTTTTTAAAGACTTTTTTGTAAGATTATTCCTATACTCTTTCTATAGGATTAACCTCTTTGTAGTCATAATTATCGTAGATAAATATATTTATTTAATATGAAAGTGATAAATAGTTTTTTTTTAATAAAAGTAACCTTATACTTTATATATACATTGAAGCTTCAGCTACTACGGCTGATATCTTTGGGGCTCTCGTAATTTGTTTTGGGCTGACATGACTTTGGCTTGTTTATAAAAAATTTTGTTATGGCATTTTATTTTTAATTATATTTATGATTTTGTTTTTGTTAGTGTAGTTTAATGTATTTTATTATTTATAAAAGTTGATCTAATAAGTTAAAGAGAAAAAAATAACTAACTTTATATAAAGATTAGTATGAAAATTCTTTTTTTTTTTTTTTTCAGTAGAGAAAAAAATTATATTCCTAAAAATTTTGGATCTTCTTGTTGTAGGACTTTTCCTGTCTTTAAATAAGGTTTCGTTCTGATAGTTATGCATTTCAAATTCGTATAGTGATTTTATATTAAAATTTTAATCGCTTAATACAATAGAAAAATTACCGGATTTATCAAGTTTAGCAAGTTTTTATTTGACACGCTTACGTGTTAAATTGACATTATTATTTTTTTTAAAGTTAAATTTGAATATTAGACACGAAAATATTAAAGTAATGAGTATTAATGAGAGATTAATTTATCAGGCATGATCTTCACTTCCACATTTATATAATTGAGTGCAAATAGCACACGTTTAAAAGTCTTACTATAAAGAATAACTTTATTCTTAAATAGGCATACCCTATAATAGAAATGAATCACGTAAGCTGTTTTTTATTTGATTTTAATAAGAATTATATTGCAGATTGAAATGAAAGATATTAGACAAAGAATAAAAGCGTTCTAATAATTAATAATTGTTCAGAGTATGTTCGTAAAAATAAAAGCCAGAATACAGACATGAAATGAGAAACTTAATTATAAACGATAGTAAAGGAAGAAATGAAAGAGTCGGGAAAAGAGGGAGAATATTGTTACAACAGAAACTTTATAAAAACAAAAATTTCTGTTAAATTAAGAATAGAGATTGTAACCTTGTTGGAGTAAAATAAATGTCGGAGAATTCCCTTTTCTCCACCTAGCTTTTGTGTATATTATAGTTTTTTAACTAGGGATTTTTATTTTGGGTTCGATTATTAATAAACAAACTGATAATTTTATTATAAGATAATTATGATGTTGTTTTATTATGGTATTATTCTCCTCTATTTATAGAAGTTTTTCTTACAGTTTATATAAGAATACTAAAATATAGATATAAAATATAGTGATTAAAATAAAATATAGTGATTAAAATAAAATATAGATTTAAAATATTGTTAATATAAAGAAGCACTTCAAAATAAAAAAATACAAAGAAACTATATCCTTTGTAAAAAAAAACTGCCTAAGTGAATCATAATATTTTTTTAGTGTTAAATCTGGTTTCTTTGAAATCAGATTTACTTCACTGTTTCTTTGTAGTTTAAAGATATACTTATCTTTCTTTGTCGCGATATTTATCTACGACATATATCAAACTTAAAATTCATAGTCTGCATAAAAGCTTTATATTATAATTATTTGTAAATAAAATTTTTAGCATCTTTTTTCTTAATAAATTTTTTTATCTTGAATTAAAAATTAAAGTTCTCGAAATTATTCGAATAGTATAAATCATTTCATAAAATTATTAATACCAGCACTTTTCTTTTTTTTTTTTTACTTCCTTATTTCAACATCTAAACTAAAATCCGTAATCGTAATAAAGGTAGATGTAGGAATTATCTTGGACATATACTGCTTTAACCGATAAATAAAACGAAATAAAGATTAAATTTAATATATCTTTATTATTGAATGGATTCTTGTGATTATATTGGTAAATTTAAAATTTTCCGTTATAAAAAGAATAAAATCGTGGGTAAATTATAGTTATTCAATAATATTACTAGGCATTCATATTGTATTATATCCCGGAAAACAAAAATTTTATTTATAAATTATAGATACTTTTTTCTATAAAATAGAATGGTATAACCCTAGTTATTGTGTTTTAAACCATTCAATTTTTATCAATTTATTTTAATTGAATATTTGAACTTTTTAGAATTTTTTTTTAAATTTAGTATGATGCATAGTTAAAAATCAATTCATTTATTATTTATTTTATAAGTAGGAATTTCTCTTAACCCTTTGCTGTCCAACACTCTTTAAAAAAGTTAATTTTATGATTTGTAAATGATTTTTATGCAATTTTTTTATTTGTTTTTTATTTATAGTATACCAATAATTCTAAAGGCCTTGATATATAATTATAGTAACCAAATACAGTTGGAATACTATGTAGGAAAAAAAGCCGACCTTCTATGAAAGGGTTAAAATTCAGAAATTTTATACTTATAAATATAATTTGTCAATATAAATTAACTAGATTATTCTCTTTCTACTAATTCTATTTGATTTTTTCTCTAAAAAGGTTTAAAAATATAAGTAAAGTTGGTTATTAGATAAAGTATTTTTTTTAAATTTCCGCCGCATTAAGAAATTGATATAATATATTTGATGGAATTTATTATACCACTAACTTTATGTTCACACTTGATTTTTTATACTTTATTTTCAATATTTTATTTTTAATATAACATTTTAATATTGTTTTAATCTTATAAAAGATAGTAAAAAAAACACGTTTTATTTTTTAAGATTTGTTTTAGTACTAGAATTAAAAACTTTAATCACCTGATATATGCGTTAAAAGATTCGAATTCTTTTTACTCATTATTATAGTTTGATGCTGTTTCATTTGAAAAATATTAAAAATGGATTAAAAACTAAAAAAAGATATTTAAGTTTGTTTTTAAATATAATCTTCGAGAGCAAGCCATTATTTACGGCCCTTATTGCCTTTTTTAAAATCTATGCAATCTGAAAATTTTGTGCGATTACAGAATTTAATTTATTTTCACTTATTTTTTTGTATGAAATAGTGTTTTAAAAGAAGGAACCATATAACTTTCTTTGTAATTTATGTTTTTTTTAGTACATTGAATTATAGGATCTTTAGGTTCAGTCTTTTTAAATGAGTTCATTGCATATTCTAATCAATAATAATAATAATAAATATCTTTTTTTTTCTTTACTATTTCCTAAATTATTATCTTTTATTTTCCCCACCATAAACTTTATAGATAATAAATTTTAGAAATTATCTACGCTATCTATGCTGTAGTATAAGTTTATCTCAATTGAAAGATGTTGAATATAGCCACATATTTTACTCTTGTGAATAGAAAAAAATCGAATTTGAAGGGAAAGGGAAAGGGAAAGAACCTATAATTGGCAAAGAGGATTACAATAAAAACTGGATATAAAGAAAAAGGTTAGCGATTTGATATTTTTTTCTAGTTATAAATTTGAGAGAAGGTTATTTGCTAAATGAGAAGTTTTAAAGAAAGAGTATTTTAGAGATAATAAGTCATAGTATGTCATAAGATAAATCATAATAATTTAAATAAAAATATTCCAGAAATAAAACGGTGGCCAAACTTGACCAGTAGCTTATGCAGCTTTTTGCGATATAAATATTCAACCAAAGAATGAGGATGGAACTCTCGAAAAATTCTATGAAAGGTTATACCACTTGGTATTTACTTGAAATCTTAATATAAAAAAAACAGATAAAATAAAAAAATTCGAAAAAAAGTAAGAAAATAAGCTGAGATATAATTTTAAAGGTTTGCCTATTCAAAAAATTTTTTTATTTAATATGTTTTTTTTAATCTATACTTCGATTATTATTTTTTTTTTTGAGAATAAAAGCTACTTTAGCTTATCATTACTATCAATAAATGTATAAGCCTAAATATTTTTCTTTTCAGGAAAACTAAATTTCATAATCTTAAATCCTCAATCAAAAATAAAATTAAGTAAGCCAAAAAAAATACTATATATTTATCATTTAGCTACTTGTAAAGTGGAAAAAATAATTTTCTTTTGTTAAATTTATATTGATAAGCCTATATTATTTCCATGGTATATAAAAATCAGCAACTCAGCTTAATTTATCCTCCACAATTGGAAGAGTGGATTTTATATGTATATTATACTATTTTAATTTATACTTTGATATAGCTATATGACGATAAAAGATAAGTTAATTAATTTCGAGAGAAAAAATTTTTTTTCATGGGTTTATTGGTAAAATAAAAAAGCTAAAAACAGAATACTTTAATAAAATATCCAGCAAAATTGCAATAATTCATTCGATACATAAAAAAACTATTTAGCATTAATCACTCTGAAATTATAGAAGCTGCTAAAATCAAGTTATCGGATCCAGTAAATTAGTCAAAGATACCGACAGATATTGCCCAAGCAAAAAAGAAAAATGAGTTTCAAGATGCTATAGAGTTTAGTAAATTTCAACTAAATTTGATTCTTTATGTTTTGTAGAAAATTTACTAGTTTTTTTTTCAATATCACATAAATAAACATACTTTCTGGAAAAAGGGGGAAATAGCCACTCTGTGAATACAAAATAGTACATTTCAAAACACAAACGAATAGTTGGAATTTAAACTCCATAATTCAATTAAACTGATAGTATTATATTTGAACTATACTTGAATTTATAGAAAAACTATCAATACGATTTTCATCTTGCAATATTGAACTTATTATTTTTTAAACACAAAAATTTTTTTGACTATGATTTTTTTTTATTCATTCTTATACTTAAAAAAAATTATCTCTGTAGTCTTTTATTGCCAATTTTGGATATTATTTATAATATTTTTCATAAATAGTAAATTATTGAACTCCTTTTAAGATGTTGCATAGTACTACACATCATTTATAAATCAGATAATCAATTTTTTTAATCACTCGGTGTTAATTATAATTTATTAAATTTAATTTATGAATATTTTTTAAATCTAATCATTACATAAATTGATATAAATAAATTATTGAATCAATAATGTGAGAGAAAAAT
>LSSN01005700.1:0-11516 GCA_001970855.1 Smittium culicis | reverse complement strand
ATCTCATTTTTTTTAACGTTAATTATTCAATTATGCTTTATTTATGTTTTTATTAACTTTCTAATTTTAAAACTGTGGTTTTAGCTATAATTATTGGTGTTTATGTCTTGTTACAAACTTTAATCTATAAACTACTTAATGATAAAATTTCCTTTACTTCAGATAGAAATCAAACAATTCTAATAACTCTCTGTTATAAAATCGAATCTATACAGACTTATTTTATAATAATATTATGATTCATACTATGTTTATTGTGCTATAATTTTTATCAACTCGGGAAAAATATTATAAATAAGAAATTCTACTATTAATAAGTTTTTTTTTGACTTTATTTTCCACTACTCATGGTAAAAATGTTCGATTTATACATTTGATTAGATGGTAATATATATAAAATTTATTCAATAATAATTTGAACATACGCAATATACTGGAGACTATTTGGAAGTATTGAATCATTCCTATTATATTTTTACTGGCCATTTTCCATAAGTTTTATTATTTAATCCTATTAGAAAAAACTACCAAATGAATTTAATTATATAACCAATAGTTTATTCTTTTTAATAATAAACAAATAGAATTTAATTATAATGTTCCGCTTTCTATAAGATTATTTCATATTATCAATAATAGATTACTGTTGATAATTTGCTTAAAAATGTGGATATTTTCTTTTTTTTCTTCTGTTATAGTACATCGCACCGAATAGGAGTAATTAAAGTTATTGTTGATAAATATTTTAATGGAAAAACCATTATTAAAAGTTCATACTATAGTATACTGATGTTGAGCTGATAATTCTTTTATCCATTTTTATAACATACTCTATCACCAAGTTGTAGTTACTCTAGAGAATTTGTGGAAAATACATATATTTCCAAAAAAAAAAAAAAAATAAATTAAATCAGATTTCCAGAATTACTAGTACTGAATAAAGTAGTTGATAATTATTTGTTATCATCAAACCAATAATATATTAATGGATTCTTTTAAATTAAATAAAAAATTCTATAAAAATATTCTAGTATGCATTTCGTGAATAATCAAATAACATTAATTGTGGTTTTTTACAGAAATAAATTAAAAGAACTAGAAATTATTAGATAGGGGAATTTTATCTCCTAAAATTTAGCAAGGTAATCTAATAGCATGGATTGCGAATAGTTAACGGCGTCAAAGAAATAGTGTACAATCATTAGGGATAATATCTTTCTTACAATTTTTTTAATATCAAATAACTAAATATAAAAAGTTAATTATCTTCTGCAATAAACAGAGCTTAATAATCTATAGCTTCCACATAACTACATATTAGGGATTGTGTCTAATAGAAATCTGTTGACTTTCTGATCACACTTTATTCATATGTATTCAAAGTTTAGCTAAATAAAAATTTTTATTTCGTAACAAATCTTGGTCAAACGAAAAAAACTGTCATCAAGCGTGATCCACACATTAATAAAAACTTTTTCGGTTACTTTCAATTTATGCTTGGTGTATTATAATGTGACTATGTAAATGCACAGTACCAGCTGGTAGTGTTGTAGTTCATACTGCACTTTATCAGCGAAAAATAACGCTTCTTTTACTTTTAATAATTATGCAATTAGTTGATTAGAAGTCAAAATTGGAAATGACGCTTTAACTGACATATGGGACGAGTAGCACAAACTTATTGCATTTTGATCAATTCGAATTATAAAGTTAATCTATCGTAACATGATATAGAAAATCCATCCAACCATTACCTAGAGCTCTTTGATCAAGTATATTATTGGACATGAACAATTGAATTGTGATTAATAGTATCCACCCAATAAGCAACGATACAAAACATTGCCTACGTATTAATTGGGTTTGCATAAGCTTTAATATCAACACCGCATTTAAAGATCATGTTTATGCAGCATGAGACATTTTTTCTACTATATATTTTTGGTGTTTGACACAGGGACTAATTTAATAGCGTGTTGTTATTATGTAATTATGCCCAGGAGCCAAAGTGCATATTGAAAATTGTTTTGAAAAAAAATTTTTTTTTATAGCAGTCTAGTGAACAAATCCAATAGCTGTAAAATCGCATATAAATACGACTAAATTTCCCATAATTAAATACCAGTAGATACCTTTGGAAAGTGAATTCAGCTTATTGAATAGACAGATTTTATTCTTTTAAATTAACTTGTACTCGAAATGTCAGAATCAAATAACTCGCAAGAATTTACCATTGAAAAGGTCAAGGCCTTGGTTGCTGATTACCAAGATTTTCCAAAGGAAGGAATTCTATTCAGAGATATTTTCCCAATATTCTTGAACCCCCAAGCTCTCGACTGCCTATTGAACCATATGGTAAAGGTCTCAGTAGAATTTGCCTCAAAACTAGCTGAAAAAAAAATCCATGCCGTTGTCGGTCTTGATGCTCGCGGCTTTTTATTTGGCCCAACTCTCGCTCTTAAACTGAATGCCAAATTTGTTCCTATTCGCAAATCAGGAAAACTCCCAGGCACTCTCGTCAACACTACTTACGAAAAGGAATACGGAGCTGATACTGTTGAAATCCAATCTAATTCTATTTTAAATGGAGAAAATGTATTGATCGTTGACGATTTACTCGCCACTGGAGGAACCTGCAGAGCTGCTGAAGAACTTATCGCCAAGCTAGGTGCTAATGTTGTTTTGAACTTGTTCGTCATTGAGCTTTCTGGACTTAGTGGCAGAAGTATTTTGAAATCGCCTATCCATTCAGTGATCGAATATGAATAATCTCAACGTCTATAGCTCATCATTTATTTTACTCAAGAATATATTTAACTTTTTTTTGCTAATTTAACAATGTTTAAACTTCAATATTTGTTATTTATAAAATAATACATTTTCTCGCTTGAATAATATCTAAGCATGTTTAGATGATGATACTTCCATTAATTTAATTTTAAATTATATTTTAAAACGCAATATTTACTATCACTAACAACGCTACATTATGTGTCAACTTTACACTCAAAGATAACTTTCATAACCTTATTTAATTTCTAAATGCTAAACCTCTTGGAATACACCTCACCTCTTGATTGAAATTTGTAAAACCAATTAAGCAAATTGTATAGACTTTTTTTCTACCAGAATAAAGATTACGTGGCCCATAAATAAAATTTAAAATTTTTACACTAACATAGGCTCCGAAAGCAACTAGATTTGTGGCGTACATAAAATTGTGCTAGTAATTTTTCAATATTTTCATCTTTTTTAGTATTTATTTAAATATATATAACGAACTACTGGATTAATAATATTAATTAATTGATAATTATGCTTTGTATGTATTGGGTAAGGTATTTAAACTTTATAAGATATACCTACTTTTTTAACTGGAATAATTAATGTACCCTTCGCTCGTTTTGTAGCAAATCCATAGCCAACAATAAAGAGTCAAATAAAACACTTTTCTATATTATTATTGCTCATCCGTAATTTATGTGCTTTTTTTCTATCAACGTCAGAGAAAACTGATTAGTGAAAATTTCATATTAAATTCAACTCTAAATTTTGATATTAGTAATAACAACATAGCTTTTTTTAAAAATGTAAAATAGTTTAAAAGAGATTTTTTAAGGGAAAAGATTTAAAACTTTGTGAATATTATTTAATTTTTATTAAATATAAAGGATTCTTTCACGTGCTTGAGTAATCTTTTCGAGAAAATCGAAAATACACTTGGTTTAGTTCAATTTTATCCAAGAAAATATTGGTTTAGTTTATCTCTGGAGTAAGAGAAAAAGCAATAGAATTATAAATCTATTTAACTAAATCAAAATTCTTACTGAGTGCTAATTTTTTACTTTTTGCATTTAGAGGCAATGTAATAATTTTTGTTAATTTTTTTAAACATAAAGTTAGAATACAAAAAACTTGGATTCAAGCTTTTGAGAAATATGATATTTTAGTCATCCCCGCCATTTAATTTCAGCTGTTAATCACTATTCTATTGATTGTGACTTTTAATTCTTCTCAGCATTCTTTGGTTTGCCAATCATGACTGAATTGTATGTCTTACCTGTATTACACAACAATCAAATTCACTCTTTGAAAATCTATTAAACTCAATGTCTAATGAAAAAAAAAAAAAAAGTCATGAGCAGGATCAGCTGGACTATGCCTGCTACTTCCTGCAATTTTTTACATATTATTTTTCTCTAAGGCATTAAAATACTATGAAATAAAATGAATGCTGACTCATTTCACGTATTACACGCACTTTCATTTGGCTACTGCTTCCAACTCCTATATCTCAAAAGATCAATAACTTAATAAGCCAAATTCAATTTTCGATATACACTTCACGCTCCAAGTATTAAAAAAAAAACCTTTTAAATATGTATTTTCAATTTTTTTTCAATTTTTTTTTAATGGATAGAAATTTGTTGGCTAATAGCTATCCTTTATATGGAATGTTGAATATAAGCTATTTAAATCCAGCTCAGTTAGTAGCATTTCAGCCACTTGTCCACATGCCCGTATTTTCTCTTCATTTTATCCGTTTTTTCTACAAGAAAAGCTCTTATTTAATTTTATGATATGGAATTGTGGGAATTTTTTTTAATGAAGAATCATACATGCTAACCTTGTTTTTTTTTTTTTTTTGCCACAAAGGTTTACTTTTTTTCAAGATTACAGGATTCTCTTTTTAAATTATATAAAATAATTGCATTACCCGAAAACTTTCGTCACAAAATAATGTGCTTGTTTTATGTATTTAGTAAATGCTCTTAGATTGCTGATTCACCTAAATAAGATAACCTCGTCTTATGCGCTAGTATAATTTATAAACGAGCGTGACTTGCATTATATATTAATTATTTTTTCATATTTCCTCTTAAAGAATAACTCTTATTCCATTCCCATAGAAAATTTCGACCAAGGTATATAACCATTAAAAAATCTTTTTTATTTGAATCTTACGTTTTTATTTTTTATGTATGATTGATATATTTAAAATCAAAACTACCTCTTTCATAACTGAAATATCTTATAAATATAGTTATCATTTAGATTCTAATTCGAATTATACTAGCATTATAAGAATTACCCTTTGAATATTCATTATATCAATATTATTTAACAGCAGTGCTGAAATGGAAAATTTGATAAAAATAAAGAGGTTTTTGACTAAAAAGCACTTGAAACTCACCAAGGAAAACCTTATGGCCCATATATCTTTAATAGAAGAAGAGTCAAAAAGAAAGAAAATCGGTAAAATAGAGACTAACCATAAGCTTAAAAGAATAATTATTTATCTTAAAGAACATGAAGAGTTTTTAAAAAATCAAAACGAAAACAACTATGCTATTTCAGAATATAATGAAGCTGGTTTAGAAGCTGGCGAAACTATTAGTATAATAGGTTTAGAGAACTCTTATGAAAAGCATAAGAATTCTAAACTTGTAGCCAATAATATAACTGCTAGCAAAGATGAGGTAACTAGGAGCAATTTATTTCTCGATTCAGATATTCAAAGGCTTAATGTTATTCCACTTTTATAAACAAAACTAATGCGCTTGAATTCAAATACGAGGTGCCATTTTTTTTAAATGCTGATAAATACCATGTTTTCAACGTATTTAAATCTTCAGCTGGGCAATATTGTCTAACTTTTTTTTGCAATAGAACGCTAGTATCTTCATCGAATATGGATATGACTACATTATTTTACTATAGAGCTTTCATTTACAATACATATATAAACTTACTGATTTATTTCAATTTAATTTAGCGCAAATAATAATACTGTATATAAAATTCAAGAACATTAAAAAATTTACTACTCTTATCTAATATTTTATTATAAATTTAGATTGATGTAATGCCTAGTATTTCAAGAGTATCAAAAATTTCAGATAAGAAAAAAAAGGCTTCACATAGTAAATTTGAGTTCTTAGAAAGATTAACTGTAACCAAATAATAGCTATTTCTACTAATAAATTGGAAATATATATTAAACGTTACTTCTTGTATAATCATATAAATGAATTATTTAGATCAGACCTATTCTTGGAAAAGATTTTAAAAATGTTACAAGTAAATTGGGTGTTTTCAACAAAGGAATAAACTCTATTAAAAAATGTAAGCTATTTGAATAATATAAAAAAACACACTTTTCTTGTAGCTAAAATATCAAACTCATATTTATCAATAATAGCTATAGTTTCTTCAAAAAGTTCATTTCCAGAAGATCCATTTAACTTGACACATAATAATAAAATTGAAATGCATGAAAACAACCCTAAAGAAAATGTAGTAAGCGGTGTTTAAAATCATTAGTAAAGTTTTAATATAATATGTATTTTAAATAATTGATAATTAATAGATAATTAATTTAGTACCAAATAAAAATCAATCAAAAAAAAGCAAGAGACTAAAAATGAGATTCCTAGATATTAAACCTTCAATAAATACTGACATTGAAAAAGAAATTCACGAAAACATTCATATATACAGTAACATTAAAACCAAAAAAGATGACACACCTGAAGTATTACGACAATATTGTATTTTTTTATTCATCTAATAAATTATTTATTATTAAATAGATCCAGAATGAGCCCATTTTATCCCTAAATGATAATTCTGCAATTATCAATAATGTCGAATTCACTAAAAATGATAAATTTAATAGCGGATATGATAACAAGCTTCGAAAAAAACGATCACTGTCTTCATTTTTTATTGATGATAATAATGTAGCTATTAACAATAGATTTGTTCCAAGAAATAGAGTAGACTATGAAAATGACGAAAGATTATGTATTTTAAATATTTTAACCTACTATTAGGCTATAAACTTATTTTTGATATTTATATAGACTATCCGCGAGAAACTGACGCTTTCGTTAATGAAAACTTATTATTTAACGAACACCAAAAATACAAAAGTAATCCTGAACTAGAACATATCAAACCATTGAACAGCATTTTTAACATTAGTGGAAGTAAGCACGAAAATACTCTGAACCAAAATATTAAACCTAGCTTTCAAGAAATTTCCCCGTATCTTATTAATAGTACTAAGGATATTAAAAGGTTAAGTACTTACAATCAATTTATTCAAAACGAATACATAGAATACCCTAGCTTTATTCACAATAACACGGAAGAAAGTTATCATAAAAATAGAATAAGTCCTAATACCAACAACTTTTGGCGCCCAAGAAGAATGGATTGATTAAGAAGGCTATTTTTTTATGATTGCTGGAATTTTTGTAATATTATATATTGATAATGTACATAATTAAAACACTTTTGTAAAGCTATAATAGATTTTTGCCTGCTTATTTTTTTTTTAGTCTATTCGAGCCAAAACAAATAATTTATGAACTCTGATCCTTGATTTAATCAATGTCATAGCTAACATAAAAATTAAATTTGTGAAATCTTGAAAATCGTTCAAAACGTTATTTTTCTCTATATTCGTACTCTTTATGACCTTTTTAATAAAATCAGAATCCTTTGCTTTCATAAAGTTCCAAACTGCATTTGTTTTTTGAGTTAATTCCTCTTCATTTTTCTTATTTTTTTGTAAAAAAATATAATTTTCGATTTCAATGCTTTCAGATCGGGTTTTTTCTTCTTTAAAGTTTATAGCCATAATTTTTATAAATGCTATCCAAAAATCGAGATCTGCACAACATAAAAAATTATTTGCCTTGAAAAATAATATTTCCTTATTGCCTTGCAAAAATTCGTCCCAGTTAAAATTTCGAGTGCTTGAAACATATTTTACATTTACTGAGTATATTGAAATCTTTTTTGTAACCCCAACAGATGTAATTTCAATATTTTCTTTTTCAAGGCATTTGTTTATCTTATGGTCGTTTTCATAATTATCAGGCTTTTTAATTTTTTCAGCTATCCTTGTTCCAAGTTCTTTACTATAAGAATTAATAGATTTCTGAGTGCCTTCATTAAATAGCAAACTATTGTTTATATTTAAATTATCACGCCTCGAATTATGCTCTGTGTAGACATTTAATAATGTTTTCAGTTTACCAATTCTTTTTGCAACTATTGAGCCATTGACATATTTTATTCTCTCTGAATAAAGGCTCGACTTAGTATCAATAGATTCAATAGAGTTTTTATAATCTAAAAAATTATTACTTGAGAAATAATTAGGGCAGCATACCTTAATGTATTCTGATTTGCAACAGAAATGAATCCCATAATTTTTGAAATTATTATCCTCATCTTTTATAGCTTTCTCATAAACTTTATTCTGATTAAAATTTCCGTCTAAATTTCCTACTACATTTTTTTGAATAAACTCATCATCTTCAAAACGATAATTGTCATTTTTACTTTCGGTATTTTTAAAAGAATTTGAATTAAAATGTATAGCTTCTTTGCTATCTTGAATGTCTGAATTCACCAAAAAACTTGATTGAAGACCATTTCTTACATCCATCCCTCCGCTTTGATGGATATTATTTAGTATAATATCATTTTCAGTTCTTATTTTTTCCAGACTTTCCTCGTATTTACTAGTATTATCGAATATATTATTATAGTTTCCTTTTTTCTTTAAATTATATATTATACCTTTACCTCTTGGTTTAAATGGTGCTGGACTTTTATGCCCAACATCTTTTTGTTCAATATATTTAAAATTTTTTGGGCTTTTATACCAGAACGAAGATATAGCTGTTTTTTTATTTTTGGAATTAATCATTTGGTTTCGATACCCTGCATCATATTTTTTCTTCTTGTTAGCTATTTCTCCAGTATTTAATGATTTAGTATTGCGTGATGAATGTCTTATGCTCGTTGTTGAATTTTTTGGTGATCTATTTTGTGAATTTCGATAATCTCGACTGTTCATTGGAATTAAATTATTCATAATACATTCCGCATCAATGGATTGTTTTCCTGTTCTCTCATCAAATATATTAGTCCTTTGATTTTTTGTACAATGTATTTGATGCCCTAAATCAACAGTTTCAGCTAGGTTTGTGAAAATAGTCATTTCTTGATGATCATTTAGCTGCTCTTTTTCATACCCACACTCTGAAATTTTAGATAAACTACCATCATTTACTTCTTGATTTAATTGATGCATTTCCTTTAGGCCGTAAACGTCACTATGATCATCGCATCTTACTTCTTTCATACTGGATTGTTTAAAGGGTTTATTTTCATTTTCAAAATTCATTATAAATGATTCTATATACGCGTCACTAGATAATTCTGAGTTAAATAATGTTTCTAATTCATTTTTTTCTGTTGACTTGGATTCCTTGGCCGAGAAATTATTTGAATTTTGATAAATATCTTCGCCCTCAAAGTCACTTGAATCAAATGACTCCATATTTGATACCCAAAATCCATCTTTAGTATGAAATTTATCTGATGACTCTGTATTGAAAATGATTTTACCAGTTATTTCATCTAGTGTATTCGGTTTTAATGACAATTCCATACTACTAGACTCAGTTGAATAAACTGTTGGTATAAATTCTTTTGTTTCTGCTAATATTTTTGGATCACTATCTATTTTTGTACATTTTTCGGTCTCTAAAATCGTTGAAGACTCTAGCGAGTCATATTCAAGATAATCTAGGATAGCCTGGTCCAAGTCTCTTGAAGCATCTGGGATATAAAGATTTTGACTGTCGATTTTTTCATTAATTATTGAAGTCTTGACTATTTTTTCTTTTTTCAAGTTTTCCTCTAGATTGCTATTTATGATATCTTTTTGTGTCAGCTCCAGCTTTGATTGAAAATCCATAATTATTTTTGGGTTTATAATACTGACTACATCCTTTTTAGCGCTCAAGTTAACATCTATGTATGAAGGTGGAATTGAAATTTGAATAATGTATACAAAACTTTCATCTCTAGGTCCGAATGCAGTTTTAATATTATTGAAATCAGTGTTTATTAAATTTTTAGAAAGTTCTTTTACTCCTTTGATTATTTCAGATATTGACTTTTCATTTAGTAGTACTGGCCTTTTATTTATCGCAACAAACTTGTCCTGGCTGTTACACCAAGCATTTTTAATGGCAGTTTTATGTATTATAGAAAACGATAACGATGACATTGATATTTTTGGGTGATTTTTATGATCGAAATTTTTATTTAAACTTTGAGAATCTGGGTTATTTTCATTTGATGCAAAGTCGTTAATTACAGTAATTCCGTTGCTAAAAGTTTTGATTTCAGTGGATATATGTTTAATATAAGCTGATTTAGCAGATTCTCTTCCATAAATATGAGCTATAGCCTTATTTAGATTAATGCAAGCAGGCCATGTAAAAACATTGCTGTTTTCTTTTTTTGCTTTTGGCTTTAAAAGCTTTGAAGCACTTTTCTTTAATATAAGCTGAAATCTGATGCCTGGATAGCAAAAATAGTAATTTGTAATCATTTTTTTTATTTTAGGTGCAATTTCAGATGCCTTTTTTTTCTCGTTCTTTGAAAAATAGTAAAAAAATACATTTTATGAAATATCAGCGGATAATAAGTATAAAATTAAAAATGAAAGTTTATTTAATATTTTATTAATTTTATTTTTAATCCTTGAATAATATAAATTGTTTGGAAATTACCTGTATTTTAACAGGGAATTTACTCAACGGCCCTTTTACAGATACTGTTGTTCCATTTTCTCTTACACTCGAGTACACTTGAAAATCTCTGAAAATGATAAAAGAAGGTGATGATTAAATTAAAGTTTAAATTTATTTTTCAAAAGTATAATGATAAAAACATAATTCCTCTTACGTTTCTGTATTCGATGGGGAAATTTTTACCATTCCAGCTAATTTTTCGTTAAAGTTTTTTGAAAGAACTGTGGTTTTGTTTGAGCATAAAGATATAGCATGTAATGACTCTCCTACATAATTGATATAAGTATTGATAAGGTAAATATCGTATACATGTATTAAATCTTTAAGAGATAATACCTCTAAATCCAAAAGTATCAATTTTGCTTAAATCGCTACTATCGACAATTTTTGATGTGTATCCTTTCATTCCGATATATTTCATATCATTAAATTCTATACCTTGGCCCGAATCAGATACCTATGTTTTTTTATTTTTTATAAAACGAAGGTTGAAAAATGTGCTGAGTTTTATATATGAGTTTCAAACTATCGCGATGATAATAAGTGTAAATATAATTAAATATGAATAAAGCTTAATCTTAATTTTTAAAGTTCAACCTCAATTTGTGAAATCCCATTGTCAAATAAAGTTATAGATATAAAAGACGAACAAGAATCTATTGAATTCCTATTATTATTAAAATCGATTAGTAAAAATAATTATAGTTCGAAAATAGTATATTTTAAATTGATAATATCTTTTTTTTGTTCGATTTAGATTATAACTTGGAATTAATGAAAAGCGGGTATAAATCATTGAATAATGATTCATAATTATAATAAAAATAACTTCTGCATTTTAATTAATGTGAAGTTAAAACTTACTCGATCAATTCTTTTACAATATCG
>LSSN01005696.1:0-15152 GCA_001970855.1 Smittium culicis | reverse complement strand
TTTTTTGAACAATTAGGAATATGGAAGACTTTGTTACTTGGGTTGACACCTCCAAGATCAAACAGAAAATCCTCAAATATAACAACACGGTATATAATAAAATTTTCATATGCATTATTACCTATTTGTTCATCTACTAACGCGCTTTATTATTTTTCATAGTATGACGACTTTGACATCCTTTAAGTTAAGAAAAAATCGTGTTCTTTCCACGCTGTACCTCCTGGAATTTAACTGGCCAGCCCGAATCTATTAGCCAATAATTTTCACTATTATTTTTCATTTGCTATTTATCTATTTAATAAAACTTAGAAAATTTGGTGTTTTCAAAAATTTATGTTACTATTTTAGAAAGACGTCTCTTTTCAAAGCTAAAATCAAATTTTTATTTTTGCTTTTAATTCTTATTTTGCCCTTTTTAAAATCTCAAAAACAACAAAAAAAAACTACGTGTCTCAACCCAAAAACATTTTTTAAGACTATTTTTGAATAGTAATATATCGATTACACTATTCTCAAAATGGATCTATTTGATGATCTACCACCTCCTAAAAAAACAGGCAATGGTATTTCCATCTTTGCGTCTTTATAACATTTTTTCAAAAGCTTTATTTTTTTTAAATAACCTTTTTTATAATACGTTAAATCATTCCGACAATAAAAGCTGAAGAAAAAAACGCTAAAGAAACTCAAGATGCTCCGAAAGAAGGCAACGTTATAGATCAGGATACAAAAATTAAATCTTCAGAGCCACCAAAGACAAATTGGGGTCCCCAATTATTTAAGCCAGTAATCAGAAAAGCCCCGAAGCCTAAAAAAATACTCTTTTCATTTTCGAAACAAAAAGATACTGCAGCCGATGAAAGATTACCAAATGCGACAACTATTGTAAATTCTTCCAGAGATGAAGTGCTTTCTGCTTTTGGCGTTGAAGATTTAAGCCAAGATCTTAGATCTACCACTCAAGCAGATAAAGAAAAATATACCAACGATACGAACAAGGCTACTAGCAGGTTCACTAAACATGATCCTTCAAAACCCATATTACCAAATAAGACCATCCTAAGTAATAAAAACTCAAAAATCATCAATCGAGCTGGTGCTAGCACCGTCAATGTCCCAACTTCCTGGACTACTGTAGATTTCGATCAAGTCCCCATCGAAAATAATCCAATTTTAAATATTAACAATAGCCTTTTAGCACCTGGAAAATTAAAACACGATCAAGTCCAAGGTTCTTATGATCAAAATAGTGATAATACTGACCCAAACAAATCAGTAGTAATCACTTCTTTAAAAATCGATCTGAAAGAATTCTTACCTGAAACTCCTGGGTTAAAAAAGAATTTCAACAAAAGCTCTAAAAAATCACGGCGTGTAGCTGGCGGTTCTGGAGCTATTGAGTTTGATGAAAACGAAATATATAACCCAGAGTTTCCAAATAATTATATGGTTTATAAATCGTGGGTATCTGAACGTAAAAAAATTGAACTAGAAGCCTACTTTCGGTCTATGAAGGATAAAAACAACTCTGAAAAGCTTTCAAAAAGTATTTACAATCTAAAAGTTTATATCTATAATTTACTTTTTTATCCTCTTTGCTACAAGCTATGATTAAATTTTAACTCTGCTCTCTTTAACTGCTTCTTTTTTCTTAAGAGCACAAAAAAAGAAAAAACGATAGCGATAAAAGTTACAGCTCAGATTCCACCGTTAACGACTATGGTCATAATAATCGTGAAAATAAATCTAGCAACTTGGACACTAGGTCTCAAAACCAAATATATCATGCCCCTCCAGCATCGATACAAACCGCAACCACAGGTGAGGAAGCATACTTAGCAAGACTAAAGCTCAGTCAAAACCTCCAGTCTCCAAATAATGCTGCCAAAAATACAATGAGAGTTTCAGATTCAACGTATTCCAATACTTCAGTCCAAAAATCAAAAAAAATTGTGTTAAAAAATGTGGTATGATAATATATTATTTTATTTTTATTTTTGGCCTTAAATTAATGTAATTATTAAAATATTTTAGGCAGAGATTGGCAAATTTGACAAGGATATGAAAGATGATATCCTATCCGAATGTTCGAGATTTGGAACCGTTGTAAATTTCTCAGTTAACCAGACGGAGCCTTCTAACAATAACACTGTATTGATTTATATTGAATTTTCTAGTTTTGATTCTTCAAATAGAGCAGTATCTGAGCTTGACAAACGAATCTTTGATGGGAGAGAAATAGCAGCAGATTACTTCTATGGATAATATTCGGTTATTACCAACTAATTCTTAGTAAATATTTATCTTAAATTAAAGATCGCCATAAATATAGGCTAAGCTTTAATATTGGATTCCCTTTATAGTTGAAATATAAAAACTGTTATAAATTACGAAAGCTCAAAGTTGTCAACTGATAAGATTTTAAGACTAAAAGTCTGTTGTTCTTTATTTTATTTCATAGCTATTATACTTGATCTATATATTAAAAAGCGCAAATAAAAAAAAAGTCCCAGAATAGGAAAAAATACATTAAAAAAAAGTACTCTTAATTTGGCTCTAATTTGAAAAAATTCAGTCTAATAGGTATTAATTTCTTCTCAGGAAAATCAGGGGGCTAGTTATAAAATGTTTATTTATTCGGTTTTGATTGTCTGTTTATACATTTTGTAGAAGCAGCTAGCACAACCAACTATTGTTGAAACCAGTATAACTATCATAGCCACGAACTCTGGGATGGAAATGTTTTGGCGCTCGCTGAAAAACTTCACTTTGGCGTTGTCGAATGTATTGGCACCAACGTTATAAACTTTCATATTCGGGCTGAATGAGTCCATTTTTAAGCGTTGATTTGAAGGGCTTGTGGTATAATGGAAAAAGAATATATATTCAAAGTTTATTGTAGAAGAAGAGAGAGCTAAAAAATAGTTTGTATAAAAATTGTAAATGTTTATTTTCCTAATAAAAATTGAATTAGCATAAGTTTATTATATTGGATTAGTGTTTTTCCTCTTTATTAATGACTTAAATTTGCACCCTATATATATTAAAGCGAGAATAAAAAAGTGTAATTTTAAAGTGTAAGTATAAGACGAATCTAACCCCTCTATTTTCAGCGTTTGTATTTTTACTTTAGGTTCCAGAGTCTTTAAGAGCCACTTAGAACTTTTTTAATTGCTAATAGATATATACTCCCCACAAAAATATTAAACTCCAGTTAAATATATTTAATTAATTAATTCATTTTTATTTAATAAATTTTACATGGATTTTATTCAATCTAGCACCCTAGATCTAAAGGTGATTGGATTTATCTTGTAATATTTCCAGATTTTTAAAATATTCTAAAATAGTTAAATGATAAAAAATATTAAAACGCCTTAATAGCCCTTTTACATAAATATTTTTAATACTTGGAATCAAAAGCATTTTAAATTTATTATAATTACAAAAGTATAGATGATTAAGATATTTAATGTAACACAAAGTAATACTAAAAAACCAAAAAAAACTCCTTATTTCTAAGATAGATCAATAGCTGCCGTAATTACAATTAAAAATGATACGCATTATTTGTCTGTTTATCTACCATTAAACATTATATAACTTTGGGATCTCGATGTTCAAAAGTGATTATTGTGCTTAACATGTGCTTAGTACGGTTAAGCCCACGGGCATATTTCCAAAACCGATTTCCTAATCTAATTTTTTTTTTCTTCTGACTAATCATAATCGAATTGCATACAGATTATTATTTCAGCTTGAATTTTACTCTAAACTAAGAAATACTTTATTTAAACTCTGTGTATTAATAAAGTTTTTATTTTTATTTTATTTTTTTTTCATACTAAGTAAATATATATAGTCTACTAATTAGGTTCACTTTACTTTTTTATCCAGCTTATCTAAATGGATAGCAGTTTTAATCGGCCGGTATACACTGGCGAATGTAAAAATTAATCATAAGTATACTACATAATATATACTGAGCCGTCTAGCCATAAATTTAGGAGCTATAAAAGTTTGGACTAGCTTTGAAAAAAACAATGGATAAAAAGTATTACCCGAATTTGAAATTCATGTCAAGAAAATAATAATTAAAATTAAAGCCGGTTAGTTAGTTCAAAGAGGATTTTTACTTGAATTTAATGCATGTCGTTTAAATGCAAATAAAATATTCAAAAATTAGTAAATTTATGTTCTATTTTCTAAATTTATGTAGTTAACTCTCGCGTAAATAACATAAACTCAGACTGTATCTTTTAGGACTCAACTTATAAATTATTTTGAAAGAATTAAAGAAATGAGAATTTGATTAAAAACTTAAAAAAATTAATCCGTTAGATAAAATATTCTAATTGAATTTAAAGTCTAAATAAAAATTCAAACAATGGAAAAATTAAATAGAAAATGTTCCGCTCCTCAAAAGGATCTCCCATATTTTAGTAAAGGAGACTTAAAATTAGAGCATTCAGTTTAAAATTCAATAATAATATCATAAACTTGCTTATTAACAATTTAGAAACATGTTACAAGTTACTATATACTTTCCAATAGTGATTGTAATAATCTAATATAGCAATAAAGATATTCAAATAAACCCCAAGTTTGAAAAAAAAATATGAAAAATTTCTTAATTTAGGGTATTGTTCATGGAATAATTATATACTGGATTTAAAAAAAAAAAATTAAACAAACTATTTGCGTGAGAAACTTATTAGACAATCTGTAGTCTAATCTATGAAAATAAGACATGTGAATAATTCAAGTGTGTGAATTATATCTCAAAAATTAGCGAAATATTCACTATATTTTATTTTTTTGAAAATTTACAATACTTAGCTGAAGATTGTAATAACTTTCATATTTATTGAGTGTATATTTTTTAGTTTCAAATAAAATTAAAGTTTTATGGGGGATTTAAGGCTATTTAACCCATCAGCCTTTTAGTATTTTAAACTAAGGATACTTCTTAAATTTATAGCTATTTAGCCCAATATATAACTTAATATTTAGAATAATTAATTTTCGCAATTAAACTTTTTTTAATTTCATAAAAATGTACCGTTTTTCTAAATTAATTGATAACCACCAGATGCAGTTTGTATAGACTTAATACATCTCCGCTTTTGAAAAATAATGAAAATTAAAAACTAATATACCTGGCTAAAATATTTGGCAATTATTTTATTTCGTGAGATTGGTGCTTATATTGATAATTAAAACATAGAGCTATAAAAATATATCAAAGATAGATATGATGCCGAAATATTGCTGGGTAAAAGATATTAAAATTACATACCGTTTCAAAGAATATACCGAAATAATAAAAATATGAAAAGTAATTCAAATTTGAATTATATAAATATGATAAAAAATCGATAAAAATTATTGAAATTACTTATGAGTTAAGATTAAAAATAAAAAAAATCTATGGAATGCGGGATTTAAAAAGGCTATATCTCGAAACGTTATCAAGGTTCCATTTAGGTTTCATTTTATCCCAAGCAACCTCATCAGCATCAGAAGATATTAAATTTTTTACATCTTCTAGCCTTTGAAGATCCAATTCCTTGGTTAAATCGTGGAACCCGGTAATAGAAACTTTCCTTTGGATTGTAGTAGTTTGGATTTCTGTGCTAGATGAGTCGGCGGGAAGTTTTTTATCAACCCCTAAAAGATTTGTAGACTTTGAAGTGGGATTCTTTGAAGTTTTTTGTGATTCTTCTGAATTTTGCAAACAGTCTTGCTTGAGGCTTTTTTGAGGTCCATTTTTAGAGTTCTGAGTATTATCTGGCTGAGGCTTGGCTTTGTTTTTGCAAAAGCTTAAGTATCTAGAAGAGGCGTATTGCTTTAGTTTTTCAAAGGCAAAGAATTTTAATACTGCAACCAGAACTAAAATCGCTGATACAAAGAGTATATAGTAGCAAGTACTTTGAAGGCTATTAATATCTATTTCATTTTCATAAACCTTTAAATAATGATTGCTCAAAGATGAACTTGAAGCTTCAGAGTATGAATTTAAAATAGCCAATTTGTTAGAATAAAACGTTTTAAGCTCCTGATCCGAAAGCTTCGCTTTATCAAGCGTATTTATTAAGTAGTGTAAATCAGGTTTTTGTATTTTGTTTGTGTAGCAGAAGTTATTGCAAATGAAAGCGGATTTAAAATCTTTTTTTGGTGAATCGATGTAGCACATCAAACCACATCTAGAAAATTGATAGAGCTTAAAAAACGGGTGCATTATAAATAGAGAGAAAAGTCCTTTCAAACACTTTAAAAGGGAAAAGAAAGATGTAATATTTCCAGTAACCAAGATGATAGAATCGCTTACAATTACCATTGTTAGTACTGCTAACGGGTAAGGCAAGAATCCCATTCTCCTAGCAACTTTTGGAGTTAAGTCAGGCATTTCAATTTTTTTTCCATTCGTTGATTTTGATGGTACAGATAAGAGCACAACGCCTGTGTTGTTATTCATGTTGGCAATATCATCGGCAGGAGTAGCGCCAACTAAGTCTCTGCATAAGATATCGCCGTATTTAGAATATAGATAAGGTCTAAACCAGTTGAATTTAGCAATAAAGGCATGTTTTACCCAGTCGACTATTATCTCTGTACCGATAACCATAAAAACAGGAATCAAAACCCTGTTTAGTAAAAAATCAAGTTGCAAAAATTCAGGTGAAAACATTGTAGCAAAATAATGGCTAACAGATGTTGAATTAAAACCAAAGGATCTAGAGTCAATAAGCTCGAAAAGGTTTTGAGTAATAATCAATCCTAAAAAGACAAATTCTTGAAATCTTTCGACTATATCCCCACAAGTAAGCTGGAAAAAGTTTTCTTTTTCAAATTTTTTAAGGATGTTTCCCTTGAGTTCAACAAATTGATTAGATATTAAAAGAAGTAAAAGTTGTTGACTGTACGAGTTTATAGCCACGTTTAATGACAAAACTTGGAAATATAGAACCAGAGTATGTAATAGCATGTATACTAAACCTATAATTCCATGAATAATAGAAATCATTACATCCATAGCAGAAGATTTTCCTGATTTTTTATACTCGATAATTTTAGCAATACTATATTGAATAGAGTCTAGGGCGTCAAGACCAAAGCTTGTAAGTAATTTATCGAAAAGTTCTAATGAGTTGAAAATAAAATATAGTTTAAGCGATGATTGCGCTCTAATAGTGTGGTATGCTTGCGCAGAATCAACACTACCGACCAAGATAAAAGTAGTGATAAACACAAATATTTTATATAATGAGGTCAGTCTGACAGCCCTGTTCCAATCGGCTTTCGGAGTGTTGTTTTTATTAAAAGAACTGGTTGGGCTTTTATTTTTCTTGAGCAATTTAAGGAAAAATGTGTTTATTTCATCATAGAGTACAGATAGTGCTTGTATAGGTAAATCAATAAAGGTGTTCAAATATGCATTTGCGCAAATGGAGACGCCTAGAGCCATTAACTTTTCGATTTCATAAGGAACGTTAAGGAAAAAGAACATTCTTTTCCGAATAAGCTCAGCTTCAGATTTTTCTGCTAATTCATAGATTTCGCGAATAGCCTTTTCTATTGAAGTCTCTTGAGTAGTCGGGGATTTGTCCTTAAGTACGATGACCATGCTTGTAGGGCTATTTGGGCTACCAAAAGAGCTATTAGAAAGCTTAGAATCAAGAGGGGATAGTTTTTGAGATTTCGAATCATCTAAATTAGATCCTTCACTGGGGCTAAATAAAGGTGAAACTGTAAGTACATTAGAAATTCTTTTCGATTTCGTCTTTTTGCTAAATAAATAGCTCGATGTGATAGGTTCTATACTGTTTTGACTAATGTTGTAAGAAAATCTCTTTCTGTGTTTATAATCAAATATACTTGAGGACAACTCAGAAATGTCTAAGTTAGGTAAAGGGTTGCTGGAAGCCCTAGCTATTTTTTTTTTAGTCTTAACGACGGAAAGCCTATATGTGTCGTCATAATCAATTTGCTTTTTCTTTTTTTCCAGCCCCGTAGCCTCGTTCCTGGAGCTGATATTATCTATTTTGGTTTCCCGATCTATTTTCATTAAATCGAAATTTGATAAATTATTTGAAATGTCAACATTTTTTTCTGGCATGACAACATCCAAGTCAACTATAGAATCTTGGGAACGCATTAGTTTGTGTACGAAATCTATGTTTGCAGCTCTTTCATAAGAAATTGGAGTTCTATTATTTGTCTTCTTGCTGTTATCTGTAGAGGTAGAATTTTTCGACGCATCAAAAGTAATCATTAAGAAAAACCGACTGTATATAATTTAATAATTTATGGGTAAGCTACGGAAGATATATAATTTAGTTGTAAAACATAAAGTAGTGAACTATGAATATTGAACGAAAATAAGTGCTAATTATGAATATTTATCAAAAATACTCGCTTTTTTTCTCATCCCTTCAATAATAAGCAGAGAGAGTATTTTTGTTTCTGTTTTTGTAACATATTATGAGTGGTTAAATGGATTTACAATTCTAAAAAGCCTAGCCAAAAAAAAAAAAAACTTATAAGCGCATTGGGCCATAAAAAAAGAGTATTTGCAATGGCCAACCAAAAGAGGCTAGATAAAGCAAAAAATGAACTCCTCAAAGCCCTAAAGAAAGCTTTTACCAGCAATAATCCAATTTATAAAATTATACCCATATACGAAAGCCGAGGATGTGCAAAACCTTTGTTGGTTTAAAATTTTGTTTGTGATTATCAACTTTATCAACAAAGCCTGCCTTTCATCCTTAATATTTAATACCTTATAATTCGCAAATTTCAAAATTAAAGCGTATAATAATAATAGCACAATGTCTTTTGTAATTTCCCACAACTGACTTATATTTGTCAATAGGTTATTGGTTAAGCCTGTTTTCGATAAGTTCATTTGAAATTTTGTCGAATAGTTTATATATTTTAGCATTTCGCTTACAAAACGTTCTTCAATATGTATAATTTAGCTAGTGAGCTGGTGAGAAATATTTACATTATTAAGGTTATACTATAAAAGCAAGCACTCTGAAGTTTTAAATCCACAAGAATGTGGAAACAGTTTAATATTTACATTCTTGTAATCTTATAAAAAACTTTATATAAAAAATTGATTTAATAAAAACTTTGATAAGCTTTTAATCAACGATTCTAAAATTTTCCTTAAAAGCTTTTATTTTAGCGTGTTATTAAAGTCACCATAAAATAGTATAGATATAAAAGCTAAAAACAACTTATAGTATAAGTAATAAATACACCTGCTATCAATAGTAGCACAATTCTAACTTTATGCCACATGGGAGGTCGTTAGTGGAGATAACACTATGCTGCCAATTAATTCTATTGAGCTAATAACGTATTAGTTTTTAATAGCATTGGCTAAATCGAAAAGGCGTTTTTATTTCTTGTGTATTTAATTGCTATATAAATTGAACTTTTTTTATTATTGGGCTGTTTCAATTAATACAGTTTTATATTATTTAACTCGATACACTAAAAAATGTTCCCTACATTAAAAGAACCACAAATACCAAATTGTGAGTGAAGCTAACACTATTTCCTGGCTTAATAGATTTGAGCCGATACTGATTAAATCGCAGATAATATTGTTTTTATTGAAAATAAAATTTTGTATTTTATGCTTGTATTTGCCAAAAAATTTATTGGGAAATTGAGCTATATAAAAAGTAAAGTATAGTAACTCAATAGAGAAACTTGAACCAATAACCAGTGAGTATGGAGCTGCTAATGCGGCGGAGAGGGGTCGGTTGAAAGGTTGATTTTTAATATTTTTTTAGCTTTTTATAAATTTTTTAATATTTCTATAAATTTTTAAATATTTTTTAATAGTTTTTTGCATAATTTTAATTTATGTTTAATAAACTCGCTAAAAAAAACTAAATAGACAATAATACACTAAATTCATCCAGTACATTTCATAAAAAAATATCAGTTGAAGTTCTGTTAAATTGAAAACAAATTAATAAATATTCGAACTTACCAATACTGAAATTTTATTCAAATCAAATGGGATTATATACTTTTCTTTTTTATAAAAAATAGCATTTTAATTTATAACTAATGCTCATCAATATTTTAAATAAATATGACCATTTTACATTAAAGCTTTTTTTTCATAAGAAAATGTTAAAAGTTTGATTTAATAAATACTTTATTTCTGAATATAAAATGTCTTTTCATCAATAAAAATATATTATAATAAATCTAATAGCTGTTATTTGTTTTAACACATCTTTATATTTCACACCTGTTAAATTCTTTTTACGTCAAAGCATCCTTTTCAAAAATAAAGATAGACTAATTTTAAAATTTTTTGCGATAATAAAAGATAAAACAAAATAAATTTCTTTTCTAAAAGATTGATTTTAACTTTTACCAAAATACTAATCACACTTAGCCTATATTTAGACATTTAATATTTAATTAATTACCCAGTAAATAAAATCTTTTTTTTTTTTTCCAAATAATACTTATAGATCAAATCAGTTTTCCAATTTAGCCAATAGTAATTATAACTTATAAATAATCGCCCCAATAACTATAAGCAGTAAAAAAGTGCCATCTTCATTTAGAACCCTCGATATATAAAAATAGAAATCTTAATAAATCCAGAGAGAGTTAAAATTAATTTAACGCTATAGTCCTATAGTATTAAAAGTAGAAATACGAGACCATCTTCCAGAATCCTAAATGATATAGGTAAATTGTAAAATATTTGAATGTTTTTTATAGTAATATTAAATAAAATCTTCAAATGGCCACTACTAATCAGTGCTACTAATACATAATCTTATATTAGAATAATCTAAATTAAATATTATCTGAGTTTTACAAAGTTTCTAATTTTCTTAATCAATAAAGATTAAAATATTAGTGCTTTGATTAAATATTTAAAAAAATGCTTACAGCATTTTAAAAAACCAAAAAACTATAATTATAAAAAAAAATTTAGGAAAATTGAATTATTTATAACCGTTTTATTTTTTACCGATACCACAAAGCTAATTGCTATTTCGAAAATAGTAAAAAAAATAAGTAATATTAAACAATATAGAGGATAAAATATTTAATACTTTGTATTGAAAATTGTAAATATAAATTAATATAAAGATAAAATATTTATTTTAAAAATTTGTATTCATGGTTCTTAAATAACGGAACGTTTTAACTTTTTTCTAGTGAAAGTGTATAATCATACATAAATTCCACTAGATAATATAAAAATATCAAAACTTCTCAAATAAAAGCATATACATATATTTATATTTCAAAATTTTTGAAATTATTCGATAGTAAATTTGGATATATAAAGAACAAGCATTTAATGTCAGCAATAGCTGATTATAAAACCAGTCTTGCCAATTTGGCTCTTTAAAATGTCAAATCGAAAATTTTTAAAACAATAACTTTATTCTGGTATATTAAATTTTATAAAATAATTTATAAGTTTATTTTTATTAAGACGTTACATATTAAAGTTTCACAGGATTTTTCTAGTCAAATTTTTATTGCTTAGAGAGCGATAATAATATTCGTATTATAAAATTCTTGATAGATTTCAGGTTTAAAATAATTATTATTAAATCACATAGACCAGACTATCTTTTTTATATTGTATACAGTCTTTTTGTGTGAAAATATACACTTATCAGTGTGAGGTTTTTTAATAATTCAATATTCTATGAAGATTAAGGGAAAATCGTAGATCGACCTACTATCTTTAAATGCTGGAATTTTATTTATTTAAATAATAGTTTTCACAAAATTATTATCATATTAAAATTGTAAATTTTTATCTGTAAATAACTATTGTATTCTTTTTTATAAAAATCTATTTTATTTTATTGATTTTTTTTGTATAACCTAATAAATAAAGTGTATGATCATGGAAATTATTTTTAAATTAAAATCTTGGTAAAAAATGCTCTATTTGCGAGATTTATAATGATCTATTTATTTCAAGTAAATCTAATGTTTTAGATACATGTTAGAATTTGTACTAATAATCTAAATCGACTCTTCAAATAAATCATTTAATATCGTATATAGTTTGCAACAATCTAAAGGTGAGTTAATGAGTAATGTATTGAAGGATTTTCTGCAGATTTTAGTAAGTATAAGCTTAATTATTTTTTAATAATATCGTTTTGAAAAAAGTGTGGCTAAATTTAAAAAAAAAATTACATTTTAAATCTTTTGGTTTTCTAGGAAAATAATAGCTATTAGAGTTTTTCATAGCTATAAAAGAAATATCCTATATGAATAAGATATAACGCTGGAATATGTCATAATCTATCTAATAAATTTATTATCTATAAGATTAACCTGTGGCTTTCGATAGATTATATATATATTGAATTTTTTTTTATTATATGTGAAAGTACAAGTAGTCAATTTCTCATTATAATAAAACAGGAGGTGTACTAGATTTAAGTCTTGATTCAATGTTTAAGCACGGCATTAGATCTATATTCAGGTTTAGGTTTATTTACCTTTTAAAAAATTACAATCCATTCATTTTTAAAGTGGGTAACATTTTTTTATGTGTCTATTTCAAATATATCCACTATTATTATTTTTATACATAATTTTTTCCCTTTATTATACAAAGGTAAGAGAAATTAGAAAGCGTAATATTCAAAAATAGTATAAAAACGTAAACACTAGTTGGCGTATTATATTTTACTTTTTATTTGATATAATAGAAAAATTTAGCCTTATGAGTCTCTATTTATTATTTGACTGGAATATGAATATACGATCTTACGGTTGCATTTAATAAATATCATTTTCAAGTACTTCGTATTTTAGTTATTGTTATGACTATTAAATGTAAATTTCTTTACTTTCTAAGGATATTATTATTAGATCATAAAATCTTTTTACTAGTTCGATAATAATATAATTAATATTAGATAAAAATATATTTTGAGTTTCATAGTTTATTATATTGTATTCCCTAAAATCGATTATAAGCAAAACTTGATAAAATAAATTAGATGATTAGGAAATTTTTGTTAGATGATGTTATGATCCTCGAAATAGCCACGCATAAAAATTTTTTTTTAGTATTTGAGTTACTGGCATTTTTTTATTTTTTATTTATTTATTATTATTTTACTTATTGTTTTTAATAGTTACTGGCATTTAATAACCACGCAATAACTTTAGTGATTCTAGAAATTTTTATAGCTAGATACATTAATTTGTAATAAAATATCTTTTTCGATTAATCTTGAGATCAGATCCAATTATTTCTTTTTTTTTTTATAAAAGTAAATAGATAAATTTTATCACGTAAAATTTGTACTATAAGCTTTTGGGATATCACCCCCATAAGAGAAAAAAGAGAAAGCCACTGTCCTTTATCTAAAAAAAAAAATTCATAAAAAACAGCGACTAAGACACTATATAAGCGAAAAAAACATCGAATGTATACTACATCGCGATTCTTTAATGTCTAGGATGTAGATTTAGCAATATTTGTTTAAAAGAACGTGTTAATAAACAATATATTAATATTAAAACTTGAAATAAAAAATGGATTAAGGATACTGTTTTTTGAAATTATCGATATGTTCATATCTGAAAATATTCAGAAGTTTGAAAACACTTAGCGATTGAGTGCATTTAGGATAATTTGTAAGCGAATAATCAATTACTGATATTTTTCCATTTCAAGATATCGAATTTAAAAAAGTATAAGAAGCTGATATTCGTGCAAATACACTTTTTATCCTCGATACTAACAAACTAAATCTATTAGTGTAATATATTTCGATGTATACGTAATTTTTGATCATGTATAGTTAATTTATAAAAAATTCATGCTATATGGTAAAAGTGGGGTTGAGAAGTGTAGCCGATTATTTTGAGTGTAAGCTTTTATTAATTATCTGTGTATTTCCGAGGTTCTAATTAGTAATTTCTTATTTACATTTTAGCTTATGAAGAAATGGAGATCCGGGCCAATAGCTGGCGTCTCAATTTTTACCTGGCCAGTAATGATGCGCTCATAAAACATACCCCGATAATTGGATATTAGTTGTTTGTGTTTACATTTCTCGAAGACTTAAGCCAATAAATTTACCATACACCAAGCAAATTGTAATTGTAAATAATCGTTATTGGTAGCTGATGCATTAATAAGTTTGCCAGTACAAAAAACAGCAAATGGCAGGAGCTGATAATTATATGTAGTTTTTGGCGTTTTTTTTTTTTTACATTTTTGGTCATAAAAAGAAAACAATTGCCTTAACTTAGAAAACATAATTCTCTAACCAAGTGAAACTCTTCTTGTAAAGCAGCAGCTAAACTCAAGACACTATATCAATATAGCCTAAGGTATAAGCTTTCTACGTTGTTTTAAGCTTTGATTTTTGCTATAGAAGCCATAAGATCATCACTAACCCTCTCTTCCACTATCATTTATACTATTATATTATATTATAAGATTTACCTCTTTTCAAACCTTTATATTTGTCACAGCTAGCTAATTTTGTCACTCTCTTTTGCTCATTTTCCATATTATCTCCAACTTTTTCTGTTTTCGATACCGAATCCTCAATACCTCATCTCTTCACTTTTTTTTCATTTTATACGATCCTTCAATAAATATAATCATGGGCGGCTTATTGTCTAAGCTTGTTGGTAAACTTTTTGACAATAAAGAAATGCGAATTTTGATGCTTGGCCTTGATGCGTCTGGAAAAACTAGTAAGAAAGAAATTTAATATTCTTTTATAAATTTTTATTTCCTATAGATTTCTTTATTAACTAATCAGAAAGTTTGAATTAATTTTCACATAACAATTTATCTTTTCCTCTTTTCCCGTTATAAATAAAATAGCTATTTTATACAAACTTAAACTCAATCAAGCCGTAGTAACTATACCAACTGTTGGATTTAATGTCGAAACTGTAACTTACAAAAATGTCAAATTCAATGTTTGGGTAAATATATACACTTTATTTGGCTTTAATTTTATTAGCGTTATACTAAAAGATTTACATATTTTTATATACCTATCTCGTAATATAGGATGTAGGCGGGCAGGATAATATTCGTCCGTTATGGCGTCATTATTACAACGGAACGAATGCACTTATTTTTGTAA
>LSSN01005694.1:0-11486 GCA_001970855.1 Smittium culicis | reverse complement strand
TACTGCTTTTTATAGCATCACTTAACGATAAATCATCCATTTTATATGAATTTGGATGTATAGGATAGGCAGTCTTGGCATATTGTAGTACTAAAGCTCGTTGCTTGTAAATTATGCTATGTTTTCTTGAGAATTGAATATATAAAAGTGAATTGTTAGAACGAAAGCAAAAATATACAGAGCTCTAGTAAAAAATAACCCAGCGTCACTATTATTTACCTACCTTTTATTAGAAAGCATACCATTTTTGATCTACCAATATTATAAAATCTGATTTTCAATGTTAAATATATTTTAATATCAATTCAATATATTCTATGAATGTATAAAACCAAATGGAATGCTTATTAGCAAGTTATTAACAAACCTACCACCCACCCCTTCATTTTAAATCTTGTTCTCTTGGAAAATTGCTAATTAACGTTGCTAATTGAAAGTATAATTCTAGACATAAATTTGGAATATTAAATAATAAATTGTTTATAATAATAAGAATTTATAAAATTTTAGTTCTATTATAGAGTCCTGTTAAATATATCTTATTAATAAAAATCTTTATATTTATAGAATTCCCAATACTGTTAAGGCTACTTATTAAATTTAAGATCTCGAATAATCTTTCTTGGCTCTTTTTCAAGAGTCAATGTAAAATTTAGCTAAAAAAAAATTAATATTTTATTCCATATTTCAACCCCTTCCCTTTCAAAAAAATTTAATAGAGTGATTTTTTTTTTATTTTTTGACTATTTGCGAGTGAAATTTAATTTAATGCTGTTAAAATAATAACATAATTGAATTAACCTCAGAATCAAATTAATTATACTGAACAAAGTCTTATATAATTGGTAGATCAAAAACAGTCTAGCATCTGCAAAGCAGTTTAATACAAAATTCAAAAATAAACTTGCTTAAAAATTGGCTTTAAGTAAAAGTTAATGTAAAAAATCCTCGAAAATCGATTGCCGAGTTTCTAAATAAAATTTCAATTAAAAATTCAAAAAGCAATAAAATAATCACAGTGAATATATGTATTAAAGCTATTGAGGAAATAGATATACTTTCCTTGTTTTATAATATCAATCCAAGAAACCAAATCAACACTTTTCAATCTAAATAGGGACATAATTTATTTAGGTTTACTAGTGCGTAAAAATAACGCAAAGTATATTATTGTGAATCTGTAAGATATTAAAAATCTATAATAATTTATTTTTTCTGAATTAAATCCCCTTTTTTTGTTAAAGAAAGTATAATTTGAATGAAATTTTCTGATTAAAAAAGTTATTCAGATTAAAAAAATTAGTAATCCGATTAAAACCAAGCTAAAACACCAAATATAATATCTTTAAATGATTAAAAGAGCTATATACTTTAATTACTAAATTACCTATGATTAATTGAGATTCAATTTCTGATAATAATTTAAAAGGATTACAATCTATTGGTTTTGTATGTGTCGAATTTCACCAATTCGGTAAAGCTTTAAAATCTAAAATTTTAGTCCAAATAAATTCTTCATCAAAGATCATTTATGTACCAATATTATCTAGGAGAGTCGTAGAAGTGGAATGTACTGATTTTTGGCTATCAAACTATATCAATTGCTCTTCAGCTCCAAGAATAAAAATTCGTCAATTATAATACAATTAAAGTTTATTAAAATCCTTTCAGTGAAATTTTTGAGATTTTTTTTAGAAAAGTTCATTACCAGCCCAATAAACAAGAATAAACATCTCTTACGTTTTTTACTATTGTTATTTATGAATAATAGGGTTTTATAACATATGAATGTCAGTTATGCCAGCTTATTCGCAATGAATGATGTAGTTTATGGGTCTGCGCATAGAGCTGGATAAATCTCTTATATTATTAGAGCAAGATTAAATATTTTAAAATACAAAATAAGTTTATATTCATAATGCAATACTACTTTTCAATATTTTGTCAAATATGTTGCATATTCTCGATCAAATAAATTAAGAAATTCACATAATACTAAAAAAAATACTTTCAAACAGTTATCATTCATATTTTATTTGTATTTTTTGCCCTATTAGAACAGTGATCGGCTTCATTTTTTCAGTCGCAGAGTACATTTGTTTGGACTATTTTTTTAGCAAAATATTATAGTTTAATCATTTTTATCGACACACGTACCTAACTTTTTTTATAATAAATTAATTTGATGCTGTAGCTATTTAGAAAAAAGAACTTTTCTCTAAATATCAACTTTAATATAAACTAATTTTTCCCGAAAACTGAAATAAAATATCATAACATGTCAACATCATACATGCATTATTTGTCACAATAATTTTCAAATGCGGCTATAAATAATATAATATACTATTTCTTTTTTTTTTTTTGTATTATTATATTCATTTTCTTTTAAGAAATTTAACCCAAAGTATTAATGATATTAAACAGATCTTTTAACAAATATTTACATGTAATAATTTAAAAGCAAAATTTTTTAGTGAGAAAAGAAGACTTGAAAAAAATTTTCTAAAACGATAAAGTATGTAAATCGATTAAAAACGATATTTTCTGCTCTTTGAATTTTAATATTACATATTTTTTAAGTTTTGTTATATAGTATTTAAAAAGTCTCAAAATTTGAAAATTTGTACATCGATTAACAATTTGCAGTTTTTTTATTCACTTTTTCTGCATTTTACAAAAAATATTTTACAATTCCAAAATTTCTGATAAAAGATTCAACTAATGATTATTTCTGTTTATAGCCTATGTATAAAAGATATCCAAATTAATGTATGTTGAAATGTAAAGTTCAATCTTTATCATCTGGTTTTGCTTTTTGCGTGCTAATAACAGACCCGTTATCAATTAAAAGTTGAACAATATTCAAACTATTTTTCAATTTATAGGCGTTCGATAGAGCATGATCTTTTTGTGTTCAGACATTCGCTCCGGAAATAATGAGATATTTAATAAGATTTTGGCTATGCCCCGATTTTCAAGCATTGATTAGTAGTTGCTCCTGTTATGGGATAAAATCAGATTAATTTAGAGCTAAAAGCGCTACTAGAGTCAAATTACCAGTCAAACATAATTCAACGATGGCTTGAACATTTTGAGTATTTATATCAGAGCCATTCCGTATTAAAAATCTAATAGTTCGAAAATTGGAATTTACTTTGCATGCATTTATAAAAGCTTGATCATTTTGTGCGTTTATGTCTGAGCCATTTTCAAGTAGAAACATTATTACATCCAAATTATCTCATAAACTTTAGGCGTTAACAAAGGCCTGGTGGATTTGGGCGCTGAAATATGAGCCATTTTTAATTAAGTATTCAATAGTTCGTAAATTGTAATTTATTGTTCATGCATTTATAAAGGCTTGAATATTTTGCAAATTTGGCTTTGCGCCGCTTTCGACAAGTAATTCGATTTTACGGAATTTTTTTCTACGATTAGATGCGTTAATTAAAGATTGACCATTTTGAGCGTTTACATCAGCTCCACTTTGTATCAAAGACCTTATTATATCATACTGCCTTGAAGTTTTACACAAATCGACTAAAGCTCTGTCGTTTTCATAGTGTACATCGGCGACGCCATCAACCAATAATTTTACAACTTCAAGGTTGTACTCAATAATGCAAGCCTCAAATAAAGCTTGACCTTTTTGAAGGTTTGGATCAGCGCCATTATCAAGGAGTATTTTCATGACAGAAGTATTATGTTGTCTTTTGCAGGAATTTATTAGAGCTTTCCCATTTAGTAAATTGACATCAGCTCCGTTATCTAATATGAATTCCGGAACTTCTAAATTAGTATGTTTGGTGCAAATAGAAATAAGGGCTTCTCCGTCTTGAATATTAGCATCTGAGCCATTTTCAACCAAGAATTTGAGCACTTACAAATCTGAGCGCCAAATACAAGCGTTGATAAATGCTTGATTGTTCTGTGCGAATATATTAGCACCATTTTCAAGCAGGTATTTAATTACTGGAAGATTATTTTTGCGTTTACAGGACTCAACAAAAGGCATATCGTTATTGGAATTGATTTAGGCGCCATTGGTCAAAAGATATTTTATGGTCTTTAAGTCACGTTTTTCGATAGCAATTAACAAAGGTCTTCCATTTTGCCAGTTAATATCAGCGCCTTTAGATAAAAGGAATTTTACAATTTCTATTTCATAATCATCACGATTTATTTACAAAGATGTTATATCATGATCTGAATTATTATACAAGTAAAAAACGTCTTTATTTTTGATACTTTTTATTAGTGCTTTGATAAGGGGCTCACCATCTTTACAGTTTAAGTCAGCCCCATTTTCAACTAGAAATTCAACAACATCGAGTTTGTTATAAGCACATGCGGCAACTAATGGAGCTCCATCATCAACGTTTATATCCGAACCAGCACTAACTAGAATCTTTATGAATTCCAAACTACCATATCTGCATGCTGTTATAATAGCTTTACCGTTTTGCAAATTTACATCGATTCCTCTAGAAACTAGGAGTTTGATAATATCTATATTATTTTTTTCACAAGAAATGGTTAGTGATTATGAATAATTATAGCTTATATCCGCCCTCATATTATGTAAATACTCGACGATCTCAAGATGATTTTTATCGCTTGCAATTTCCAACCATCTCCCAGATTGGGCCGTGACACCAATTCCTCTTTCTGAATAATATCTCATCGGTATTAAACTATTGTTGTTATAGGCTATATCGATGGTTCGATTTGGGTTATTGAGCAGAAATTCAAATTTTTCTACAATAAACAAAAACGTGTCATAGTCCTTGATTGAAAATATATCATCGAGAATGTAATAATAGTATTTACTAATCTTGGCGCCAATTTTAATAAGATATTTAACCATTCCGTAATTATTTCTACTTATGGAAGTATTAAAGCAATTATCAAGGTAGGTAATTTTGAGGCCAATAGAAACAAGTAGCTTTAAAAGCTTTACTTCATTATTCGAAATAACAGAATTACAAGTTTGTAATCAATAAGCTTTGTGATTACTTTACAGTGTTTGGCCAATTTACAGTTGTTAATTACATATGAGTTTATTTTTGGTGAGGTTTTGTGAGCATTCAGTATGAGTTCAGCCATTTCATAATTTTTGTTTTTTACCGCAGAATTTATTCTTTTTCGTTCTTGTGATTTATAACAACCACAGGTTTGATGAATATAGAGTCCTTTTTAACGTTGCATCTAGAGACTATTTTTGAATATAGCTGAAGCTTATAATAGACTTTATCGTTTATGTAGAGAATATAAGAATTTAAAAGATTTTTTACAATTTCTATCCAATCATGCTCAATAGCAAACAGGAGTAGATCATTATATTGGGGAAAAAAGAAATATATCTTTGAAAACAGTAAATTTATAAGCTCTTGGCTATAAAATAGCTTGGAATATTTACTGAGAAATCCTTTTTTAAAATCGAATACATCTTGTGGTATAAATTCGCGTAATAAGTACTGAGCTCTTATGGAGCTTAATTTTCAAAGCTTGTAAAATATCCATGAAGTAAATATCAGTTCAGTATTTTGAGCTTCTACAAATATCCTAGATAAAATATCGTAGTTTAGATGTCTATCCATTATAACTTCTTTGAGATTCTCTGGATTTAAAGTTTTTTTTTATTCCTTTGAAGAATATTATAACCTAAATTCAATTTATTTCATTAAGGCTGTTGAAGTAGTGATATTTATATAACAATAAAATATTAAATGATTGAATTTCGAATAATACTATTACTATTTGAATAAATATTGTATTAGGTTAAATTTATACGAGTACATATAGAGATACAGAATTTCTACACATAATATGCATTTCAATCTATTAAATTATTTTTAAATTAAGCGACTTATAATACAAAACTCGTATAAAAAAATTTTTTAATTCCTGAATTCTTTAAATATATATGCCACGACGGTTTAAAAATATTGTTCAAAATAGTACTTTTAACTTTTAAAATTAATAAGCTTCCGTATTAA
This sequence comes from Smittium culicis, assembly GCA_001970855.1. NCBI lineage: Eukaryota > Fungi > Kickxellomycota > Harpellomycetes > Harpellales > Legeriomycetaceae > Smittium > Smittium culicis. The sequence goes on along the minus strand of LSSN01005694.1, from coordinate 5,484 downwards.
TACATTTAATGAATATTTATTGATCATGAAAATTCTTGCGAGTTTTTGTTACCTGTTTTTTACTTTGAAATTTAAATAGGCAATATCCTACTAGCTATACATTTCCTTAACCAATTCTAATATATCGGCTATTTTTAATATTTGATTTTCATCTTATGGTGATTGAAATAATATTTTTTCAGCATAAATTTATGTTCATAAAAATTAGCAATAATGAAGAATGCATGATCAAATCTAAAAATTAAATTACAGAATGATGTAAAATTATATTGACAAAAAAACAAGGGTATAAACGAGGTGCATTTATATAATTCTAATTAATATTTATTTTGGTTTATGCTCTTAGTCGTAGAAGGTCTTAAGTTATGTTTAATTTTTTTCTGCGTGGTTCAGAGATAGCTCTATAGCTTAGAATAGATACACTGATATTATTAACTAACACAATTATTTGCTTATTTTACTACGGGAGACACGAAAATAATTGAAGTCCAGGTTTGGGTATTGATATCAAAATCGATTTCAAGTAGGATCTTAAAAAGACTAGGCAAAGAATGAGACCAATCAATGTATTTGATAGGTAGCCTTTTTTGAGGGGTGATATCAGCTCCATTTATAATCAAATATTTGACTATGAGATATTAATCTCTTATTTATAGGAGCTGAATAGGACTTGGGAGTTGATTATGTTACTATCAGCACCAGTTCTAACGATAAATTTGGTTCAATATAAGGCTACCATTAACAGTATATCGCTAGGGAATCTTTTCTTTATTTATTTATATTCGCGAATGATTCAAATAGACGCAATATGATTTGGATATTACCATTATAGCAAGCTATATCTTACGATTATCCATCATTAAAAATAACATCTGATCATATTTTTATGAGGAAATAGCGACTTTATAGTATTTTCGCAAAAGTGATTTAATTAAGGATATGCTATTTATCGAATTTTCTATAGCTCAATATCGAGTATGTATCTAAAAAAATCTAATTATAGGCTGGTGAAACTGTCTTTCAAAATCGAATCATCATTAAATTGTGGATTTAATCATGTGAAAGCTGGAATTTTCCAGTCATGTAGTCTTTTTTCCTATATACTTTAATTAATATATTTTTGTAGGATGGCTCCCAGATTTATTACCTTACAGTGAGAAATTTTTTTTGAAAGCTTCAAAGGTGAAACACACTCTTGGCTTAGGTTAAAGCACTAACTAGAACATCTAGAAAAAAAAACAAAAATTTCGAATAATGACAGGGCATAAAGCCAAGTCACTCATATTAAAAATTCAGACTATTAAACCTTGGTTTAATTCGGAAATTTCGGCATAATGTGACATTGATACTTCTAATTTTTTTGAGGTTTTTTTTATATTAAAGTAAAACAAATTGTTTGATCTTTGAACTTTAAAAACTTTTGTGTTATCAGCTTCAAATTTTTAAATATTTATTGTAAATTATTGTATTTAAAGTTTTGTATGGATATTAAGCGAATTTAACTATATTATTTCTGAGGAATTTTGATTTTAAAAGTGCAAAAGGTTTAATTTAGTACAATCATGTAATAATTTATCGACAGCTTAGTATATAATACTTAGCAACCAATAGATGTTGTTCAGAGCTATTAATATTTCATTATTTATTTCAATAGTATGCTCTATGCTAACGAATATCTACCAAGATAAATTAAAGATTATTTTCCTGAGTTTTGATGTTGGCTAATGTATTACTATACATTCACCGAGAGTTTAAAAGTTTTTATAATTTAACTATTGATAAGTTCAAGATTATTTAATTAGTTAAATAGAAATACGCGGCCTGTATTGGTAATACTAGCTTTCATTGTGAAGGATAAATCTTGAAAGGTTTGAATTTTATATAGTTTGAAGTATGCTCTAGGAGCGCCTTGTGTAAAGTAAAGAGTAAATTTTTAATTCAAATTTATGCTGTAGATAATCAATAATTTTAGAAATTAATTTACGAAATAGAAAAAACAGCAAGTTATATAGGACTGCTGTGGGTTTCTACTGTATAAAGTTATTTTTTCGAGTACCTCAAAGCGCGGATATATTATACCATTATATTGAGTACGGTATCACTTAGCTAATATAAAAAGATTTATGTTTCTATGTGACTATTTTTGTCTTCAAGAATCCCATCAAAGCTTACAAAAAAAATTATCGAAGCTCTAGGCATAAAAAAAAGGGGAGTTTATAACATAAAGATGATTGGTGTTTAGCCAATAAATTATAAAAATTTATTTTACTATTTCAAGTTTCTACTCTTATTGGCCCCTTATACCAAATCTATAGATTTTTGGAATTAGTGTCAACCAATAAAAATATTTCAATAAATCTACATCTCAGTACCATTTTTATAAATCAAGGCGCATTTTCCAGAAGTGATTCCTGTATGACCAAAAACGTCTATTTGGTGGATGAAAATCAATAGATTTAAAACTGAAGATTGAGTCACATGCTCTTATTTGAAGACTTCGTCTCTTAATGTTATTACCAATAGATTCCATATCCAATTTTAGCTGTTCTCAAGAAGGAATTCATTCCTTTGAATTTCAATTCAAAGAAGAAATCATCTATAAATACTTTATAGCTACACACAATTCCAGAAATTTCAAATAAAAAAAAATGCTGATTGTATATGACAAATCTAATCCATTCCAAGCTGAATGCTCTTCCGCAAATTTAGGTAAAGATGCACTAGCACAAAATACCTCGTATGCGCTATTCTCTGAGTCAACAATCGGAAATAACGTTTTAATAAGCCAGGATAATCTATTTAGCGCTACAAATTCCGGTTTTAACGGTATGGCTAGTTCAAAAAATATGCCTCAAAGCAAATCCAAGATTCTCGGAGTTTTAAAAGTCGAACCGCGAAAATATTGTTCAACAACGGTCACTTTTGAAAACAGCAGTAGCTCTGACACTAAGAGTGACCCCCAAAGTCGACTAATCGGCGATCAGGAAGAGGTAACTTGTATTTACGACAAATTTGGCTTCCATGTTTCAAGCGAAAGATTAGCAAATAACTATTTTATGTTAAGCTCTTTAATCGATCTCCTAAATATCCCGCCAAAAATCAAAGTTTCCATAACAGGTATACCAAAAAATTTCAAGATATCATTGATAAATGCTTTCTTTTACTACTACATCATTCCCATAAAAGTAACAAAAAAAAATTTATAGATTATTCAAACTAATAATTTTATAATTGTGTTTTATAAAGTCATGCTCAAATATATGTATTTAAATTAAATTTTATGCTTAACTATTTGATTCAGGATATAAGAGGGATATAATTTCATTAGAAGCTGTTAAAGAAAATAGAAAGATAGATCCATATTATTCCCATACCGACTTTAAATTTAATCTCGATTTGACAAAACACTTAATCTCAACCAATCAATTACACAGGTTCCAAGATAATAGGATGGTTTCTGAACCCGCTCACTTACTTTTAAGCAGATTTGCAGAGTCAAAAAGATCTCTGAAACAGCTCCAAATCGAAAAAATCGTTCATTGGAACTACCAGAGCGCTAAAATATATATTATGAACGCATTTTCCAACATGGGATACAACGGGTTTTTGGAAATCAGTTTCCCAATAAATGAACACGTCGTCACTATCGATAACAGAAGCTCAACTAGAACCTTTAACAGGGATTCGTATTTTTCTGGTATCTACAACCTCAGCCCATACGCGATTTCAAACCTTTTCTCTAAAGAATGTTCACAATGGAAAAGTGACTTGAAGTACCAGTATGTCGTCTCAATCTCCCCTGAAAGTTTTATCGACATGAACCGAGAATTTTTTTTAAATCAGATATAATTTTATCTTTTTCGTTTATCCAGTCTTTTATTTTATTATATTTTTTTTAAAAAATATAATAATAGTTTTACGCGCTCTATAGTTCGAGTCATTAATTATTGTAAATTTTTTATAATTGATGTATGGATATCTTTTTCACCTTAACTTTGAAAAAAATTCCCAATAATTTCTGATTGGAATCAGCAATCTAATATAATTAATGATTGCTCTTCAAAATTAATGACTACGTAATTGACACTCGAAATATTTATTATCACTGAGTATAGTATTCAAATTATTCTCTCGCAATTACTTTTACAAAAAAAATTATTTATATATATTGGATTGTTTTATTTTATTTCTATCTATTTAATTATAAGTTTAATATACATGATCCGCTGTAATTTAGCACTAAACATCAAAGTCTATATTTTTGCGACTCTTGGTGTACATGAAAACGGAACGATGGATATTTTGCATTTTTACAATATATATATATACTATTTCATTTAAAGTTTTGATATTGTAAATTAGTGGAATCCGTATGGTCATACAGATCCTCCTGGTTACCCGTTAGCAGCAAATCTTAGCTCGTATGATACGTATTTGAAATTTCTCATAATATCACCATTGTCCTTATGGTCCACCGCTTTGACTTGTTTTAAGATCTGAGTGATTTTTATTTTCCCGTATTCTAGATTCAAAATACATTTACTTGTAATATTCTAGCATACTCTACATTGACCATTATCCCAGCATAGGGTCTGATTAACAACTATATAGTCACTCATTGTCTAGTCTTATATTTTTTAGGCGTTTATATTTTAAATTTTCGAAATATTATCTATGTTTGATAGTTACAATAAATAAACAGCTTTATATATCATTTACCTAAAAATAAAATCTATATATTTACTATATTACAAGCTACTGATACTCTGCATCTGAATTAAAGTAAAGAAAGATACTAATCAAGTCAATAAATCACTATAATTACAAATATTCCAATATAACATTTACTTGTGCAGTTTTTTTTTTATTATCCCCAAAAAAAGTAGTTCGCGGCTAAAAATAAATTATTTACATTAAATTATCTGATTGTTGGGGTTTTTCGTGGATGGGTAATAATAATCATTCATACTCACTATTATTGCTAGATAGCAAATCAAATGCCGTTTACGCATCTACTTTTTATAAAAAAAAAATTATTGATATTAATTTATTTTCAATTTGTGATTAAAGTTCCTTGTTTTTTTTTTGTGACTTTCATAAATACCATATATTTTTTCCTGTCTAACTCTCTTTAGAAAAGTTAATTTACTGATTCGTCCATGATATTAAAGTAAATTTATAATATAAACATAATCTATAATAAACTAATAATTGAATTAGTCTCAGAATTAAAGTATTTTTATTGAATGCAGTTAGCTAAATTTGGTAGATCAAAAACCATCTATCGCCAGAGAAATGGTTTTCATTAACACAATACATTTATTTCTGATAGTGGGTGGGGGGCCCAGTAATTTATAAAGTATCAACTAGCTGCTTATACGCTTGAAAATTATCTTATAAATTAGATATATATAGTATTTCCTCACGTGCTATACTCTTAATTTACTATATTATTAATTGTTTTTAGTTTATTTTTGGAAGCTC
>LSSN01005692.1:0-35794 GCA_001970855.1 Smittium culicis | reverse complement strand
TAATAATAATAATAATAATAATAATAATAATAATAATAATAATAATAATAATAATAATAATAATAATAATAATAATAATAATAATAATAATAATAATAATAATAATAATAATAATAATAATAATAATAATAATAATAATAATAATAATAATAATAATAATAATAATAATAATAATAATAATAATAATAATAATAATAATAATAATAATAATAATAATAATAATAATAATAATAATAATAATAATAATAATAATAATAATAATAATAATAATAATAATAATAATAATAATAATAATAATAATAATAATAATAATAATAATAATAATAATAATAATAATAATAATAATAATAATAATAATAATAATAATAATAATAATAATAATAATAATAATAATAATAATAATAATAATAATAATAATAATAATAATAATAATAATAATAATAATAATAATAATAATAATAATAATAATAATAATAATAATAATAATAATAATAATAATAATAATAATAATAATAATAATAATAATAATAATAATAATAATAATAATAATAATAATAATAATAATAATAATAATAATAATAATAATAATAATAATAATAATAATAATAATAATAATAATAATAATAATAATAATAATAATAATAATAATAATAATAATAATAATAATAATAATAATAATAATAATAATAATAATAATAATAATAATAAAAAGCGATTCTGTGTAATAAATTTTTTTTTAAAAAAAGAAAATAAAAGCAAAAAAAAATGAAGAAAGCTCTGTTGATATTATTGGCAGAAAAATGAAAAATTAGCGGAAATTTTATCGAATATACACTCTTTTATTTTATTTGTAATTTTGAATAAAATCAATCCAGTTTTTTTATTTGTTTACATATAAAATCTTTTTTTTTTATTTTATTTTTTTTTACAAAAAATAGCATTACTTACCCTCACACGATTCTCTTGCTATTTAATTACTTTTTCTTACTATCGAAAACTAAAACATCCTTCTACCTCATAAAATTGATAATTGCAACGAGCTACCTTAATCGAGATCATCATTTCCGTTCTGTTTTGAGCAAAGACGAAACAACAACAACAAAGTAATTTCCTATTTACTTTTTAATTTATAGCTGAATCTTTAAAGCAATACTCTAAAAGAAACAAAAATTCAACCATATACTCATTCGATACTCAGCATCTACTCTCCTCCCTTTTTTTTATATCAAAAGCTTATACATCTGAAAATTGCTTTCTTCAAGCATTAAAAAATACATAAATGTTTTTCTTAGTAAGCTTTTCTTTACCTTTCTGTTATTTTGATTTTTAAATGAATAATATAACCATCTTTAAAATAAAAATCGTTCCCAGAGGGCGATACTAACAAACTTGTAAAATCTGCGAAACGTAAAAATAACATAATAATCGTCATATCCTCTCATCCGCAATTCACTAAATTTTTGCAAAATATAATTGATTTGCATTTCATTTTTGGATAAAATCCACAATTAAATTAAACCATAATCAATCTCAATTTATTACAAAAATAGAAAGAGCTGACACATACTATAACTCTGCACCCGAGCTTTTTGGGCCCGCAGATGCGCCAGTTCGTAACTGAAAAGCTGTACCAAGACGTCGAAGGTTCATGTACGGGCCGTTTTGGATATATAGTCACAGTTCTTGCTCTCGTCGAGATAGGTGTAGGCACCATCCTGCCGGGAAACGGAAGCGCCGAATTCAAAGTCAAGTACAGTGCCATCGTTTATAAGCCTTATAAAGGCCAAGTCGTCGACGGCGTTGTTAATAACGTTAACAAGGTAATTATACCTCTCTACCCCCATTTCAAATTGTGATGCCAATCAATTTTAGTGCATTTTTTTATATTGATATGGCTTATGCGTTAACTATATCTTTCGTTTTATTTTTTTAGCTCGGGTTTTTTGCTGATGTTGGGCCTTTGCAAGTCTACGTTTCGCAACATGTGAGTTCCCCATCCCCATCCACATTTTTCTTTTTTTTAAATTGTCTGTTAACAATTCAGCTAAACAATTGCAAACCTTGTTTTATATCAAAAAAATTTTTTCTCAACACTTTAGTAAATATTTAATAATAAAAAAAAAATTATTAGTTGATTCCTGCTGATATGAAATTCGATCCAAATGGTAACCCACCAAACTACCACTCTGAAGATCAAGTAAGCAACTCCCCCTTTTTTTTTATCTGCTCTAACTTTTTTGTTGATAAATAGATGGCTACAAATGCTTTTTTTGAAATTCAATTAAATATCCCCTTCCCCTCTACTTTTTTTTCAATTACAAACTATTAGAAAATCGAAAAGGGAACGCCCGTTAGACTTAAAATTGTGGGCACAAGAGTCGACGCAACCGAAATATTCGTTATTGGAACAATCAAGGAAGATTACCTCGGCGTTATTGAATAACAAACAACATCACACGTAAATAACTATTAATGCCCTGAATAGTCTCTAGATACCTTACTCTTATTTTTTATAAAAAAACAAAAAATTCCTCCATATTTTATTATACAAAGACAGCAAATAGTATGTATAGTATTTTTATTTTCCCCTCTTATTTTAAAAAAATAAATTAATTTTATATCATTTTTTCGGGAGGGGGGTTACTTGTTATCCAGTACACAATCTTTACCATCCCATATCACGCCTCAAACCAACTAATAATAACCTTAACTTTTGTTGTCCCGTCCAAAAAAAAAAATTAATATGTAAATATACAATTTCAATATACAGATCTTTCGTCATTCCCCCCCTCCCACAATTACCGTTACAATCGCTTCATAGTCCCTCACAATCTATAAACTCAAAAATAAAAATAAAAATACGCTAATATCTAATAGTAAAAGTATGCTATTATCTAAAAGTATAAGTATAAGATAAAAAACATTCGGATTAGTGTAGTGAAGAGGTTATGATTTGCCCCTCCCCCCCCCTCCCATACCTATACAAATTCCCCTCAACCTTCCTTGATAAGCTCCAACCAACAAAAGTAGGAAATATCTAATTGAACTGAAGTAGAAAAATATAAAAGGGGAAGGGGGATATGGGCAAATTGCGACAAAGGAATGAAAAAAAAAAATGCTGGTGGAGTTATGGGATGGGAAGGGAGCAGCTTAATTTGTTTTGAATAACCAGATTAAATATTATTAAAAAAAAAAATGGTTGCGGAGATGAATGTGTACAATATTTGATGATACAAATTTTTTTATAATCAAAAAAGATTAAAATTCATTGTAAATAGACAAAAAAAAAAAAAAAGAAAAACCGCGTTTTGTTGTATTGTAAAATAGAACTTTTTATTAAAAAGAATAAAAAAAAAAAGTAAAGTTTAGAGTGCGTGGAAAGAGGAGCAAAAGGATTGGGATAAATAAAAGTTAAGTATAAATTGAAGGCTGAAAGCTAAATATATTTTTTTAAAAAAAAAAATTCGAGATATGGACATGATCACATTTTGTGGTAGCTGTCGTAAATGTTCCAAGTGGGCAACCATTGTCTGTATTTCAAGTTTTTAGGGTCTCTGACGTATCCGAACGTATATGGCATGAAAATCAAAAAACCAGTAATTGAGAGGGCTAGATATAAGCTAAACACCAGAATGGGAACGAACTTGCCGACTTTTTTAGTTGCTTTTGATGGTCCGCTGTTGACGCTTGGCGAATTGCTGCCAAGAAGCAAGGGGATGAAGTGAGTAGAAAAGAATTCAAGCTCGAATGCGAGTAAGAGGTAAGAGAAGTACTGAGCAGGCAAGTAGTGGTGCATGTAAGTGACTCTGCCCATTAAAAAGAATGGCATGTAATGGAGGAACCAGCCAAACCATAGGAACTTGCCTTGATTCCAGTACAATTCGCAGAGTTCAGTCGAGTTCAAGTAGCCTCTATTGCAGATGTTAGCATCTCTAGAGATGGCAGAGTTGGAGCCTGATCTGGCGGAGAAAATAGGCGAGCCAATTTTTTCGTCTGAGAATAAATTATCGCTGGAGTTCATTAGATCGGCAGTAGAAGTTAATGATGATAACTTATCGACATTCTTAGCATTGCGTTTAGAGTTTGCGATGAGAATAAGAAGAGTGAGAGGGAACATAATAGTACCGACAGTTGATGACCACCATGTAAATGGATTACCGATCTGGTAATATTTGATCTCACCATTATGCCAAGATCCGTTCAATCTCATTGGGAAAATCAAGAATGGCCAAGTGATGGGGTCACTTTCCAAGTGATTATATTTTTCTCTATCAGGGACCAGACCATTATTAGTTTTAGCCATTTGGAAATTTAAATAGATGAAACTTTTAAGGAATGATGGTTTTTTAACGTTAATAGCAGTATCTGCCAAGAGGGGAGTAGCGTGCCTTTCAATAACCCATTCAACTGCATCAGATGTTGGTTCTTTTTGAGCAACAACAACGCTTTGATCAAAACCCCAAGGTGGGTAACGAGAACCTGGAGCAGATAAGTACAAACCAGTTGCTTTGTTTTTGAGCATGAAGACGACACTGATAGTTTTGAGTTTATTTGATTGAATAACGCCAGAATCCTTAACGAAAACGAATTGCCAAGTGTAAATGTCACTGTTGACGTTTTTATTTTTATTTGGATCAATGCAACTAACTTCTTTGTGTTTTGCTTCAACAATGGAATTGTAAGAATTATCAGCAGTTAAATATTGCTTTGTGTTTTGGTGGAATAAACGAACGTACTGGTTTTCAAGGACATATCGAGGGGAAGGTAATTTATCAGTACCGTCTGTAGGTTTGGTGTAATTGAAGCCAATCGGTTCATCAACACCTTCAATGATAAATTTGCTGTTGTTGTCGTCAAAGCCGTAGCAGGTAACTTGTTGGCGCAATGAACCGGATGGGTACTTGCTCGAGTGAGAGTGCAAGTAGCCAGCACCAGATTGCATAGAACGGATAGAGATTTCAGAACCAAGGGCAATCAAATATGGCTGGTGGCCTAAGTGATTACCTTTGAGGTGAACTTGAAAAGCGGGGAACATGTCTTTATCCCCAGTGCCTGATTTGTCTAAGATCATAAAGTGAATTTTGAAGCAGAGCATGTAAACTAGTGTGGGGATGACAATAAGACCAACGATTCTGGAGCCCCAGTGTTTTGCGTGGGTAATACTATCCATTTTCAAGTCACCGAATTTTTCAAACAAGTCTTCGACAGTAGCTAAACCGACAAGGGCAACACAGAACAGACCAACCCATTTTGAGCTTAAAACGCAGCCCAAATTGAAGCCAGTTAATAACAGGTAAATGTACCACTTTGGAGAGAAGCTTTTGTGAGAGCAGGTAAAGAATAGGACGGCGAACATTAGACTAGTGCCTGTGAAAAAGAGAAGAGGTTCATCGAGCAAGATAAATCGACTCATGACGCAGAGGGCATTATCAAAAAGGATAAAAGTGGCACCAAGTAAGCAATACTTTTTGCGCAAATTCATAGCGCGTAAAGTGACGTAAGCGATAGGGACGAGAAAGACGCCATACATGGCGATTTGTACACGCATGAAGGTATAGTTGACGTATTTTGGGTATCTTCCTTTGAAGTTGAAAGTTCCGTTATGTCCAGCAATGAGTTCAGCAAGCCCTACAAGCATTTTAGCAAGAGGGGGATGGACGTCATGGTAAAAAGTTCTGTTCAAGTAATAAGCGCCAAATTTTCCAAAGTGAGATTCGTCCCAGGTGACCTGGTCTCTTTTACCGATTTTGTAAAGACGAGTGAAGAGCGAGAGGGCAGTGAGGATAGCCAAAGCTAGGTAGTCATATTTATCCAAGGAAAAATCCTATATCGAATATAATAAAATTGTTAGCTTAAAAAATAAAAAGAAGTGGAGTTGAATAAATATGTATTAAAAATGAGAATAGGGCGAGAGTAAGTTACATTAGAATAACCAAAAATATTGAATTTTTTTGGGGATCTGAATTCTTTGTCGGACTTTTCTTCTTTGGTAGCAAGTTGCTGACTCTTTCCCAGAGAATAATCAGAGGAAGAAGAGTACTCGTCCTCAAGTAACACGCGAGGTCTACGCCTTGTAATATTAGACATCCTTAATTATAAACCGACTTTTTTTTCCCCTGGATAGCTGAGAGGGAAGAAACGTTTTATAAGTAAGTTAAGAAAGCGATAACAGCTAACTGATTAGAGATAAGGAGGTGGATATAATGTTATAAAAGATATATATTTCTTATTCTTATGCCTGAAAGAAGAAGTTAATTGCAGATGTATGAAGTTTAGAAATGAAGATAACAGAGGAATGCAGGCTTGTTTGTTTGTTCGTTCGTTAGTGAGGGGGTGTTTAGAAAGCTGAAGTGGGTTGTTAAGTGGAGTAGATATAGGGAGTGGACAATGAGTGTAAGTATAGGCGTAATAGTTTATTTCAAACTTTCTGGGACAAAAGAGAAACAAAAAAGCACTATGATCAGACAATATCAGTAAAACTTTTAGCTGATATGATTATAGTTTGCAGAAATTAGTAAAGTAATATTTATTTTGCCAAACACAAATATAATTTAGCCTATTTCATAATTTCTTTTAAATAAGCGATTAAAGCTCAGCCAATAAATTATTCGTATTACAGTAAAAAATGAAATGTACCTTGATTTTGGCGAATCATCAGCAGATATATATTCTACATTTCTGAATCAGCGAATCATTATCGCTCATTTATGATTAAAGCCTTCGAATCACTTGAATTGATTGCACAGAAATTCCCAGACCTTTTCTATCTACCCTCTAATAGTGTAATTCTAATAAATTCCCATTCGCGGGAATAGTGAATGTGATGCAGCCAATAGCTCATAGCAGATGTATACAGCGAATAGGTAGCGACTACATGCTACTAGTAGACTGACTGCTTTGCTATTAAACCCAACCTATTACATAACTCGGCGACAATTTCCCTTTTATTTTCCAAGACTAACTTTATTCGCCAAAAGAAAATGTCCTTACTTTTTCAGCTCAGCTTTTAATTCTTTCCCATCCAGAAGATTTTATATTATGATTATATTGATTCGCCAGTAATTTATACGCTGCTATCTATTTGCTGTTTTTCTATTCCAAGCCAATACTATTTAATATATCGGAATTTTATTGCCTTCATTGATCATTATTCGCTATAGTAAAAATATCAAATTCAGCCTACCGCTCATGATAGGATAAAACAGCTTTTACCATTCAAAGCCACAAAATATCTTGCGCATCAAATCAAAAATTCAAAACAAAAAATATAAACTAATTGTCCTACACATGAAAAAATAGAAAACATCATTCACGCTAACTTTTTTATTGTTATCAAATTACCTTCGCCACGCCCTTCCCCTCACAACTGCTAAACTACCAACTACCACCGCAAGAATTTCTTATTTAATTTAATTTAAATACTGATCAAATTCACGTTTACTTATCACATTCACAGATGGTTTAATATTTTTGATCCCCAAATCGAGCCAGTTGTGTTCAGCTAAAATACTTAAATTCAGGAACCTAAAGAAATATTGGAATATTGAAAAGTAAACGCAAATAATAATTTACTTGAAAATCACAAACGATTCAATAAATTAATTTTTTTTACTAGTATTGGACGGGAAAGGGTTAAATAAATAAATTCTAAAAAAAAATTGTTTTTAATTATTTTTTTCATTTCTGAGCTAAACTATATCTGTATAAAACATCTCGAACAATAAATAGCTTCAATTAAGTATACTATACAATATCCTTTATTATTTAAATATAATCATTTTATGAGTTATACTTTATTGAATTCAATCCCACTCGAGGCAAATATGCGTTGGCTTGATATTTTTACAGAGTGATCAATATACAATTTAAATTTGCTTTATATGGTCAATATATTATGCAAAAAAAAAAAAAAATTCATTTATCATTTCCACTTTTTTCAAGATCACTGAACTCTTTTAATTCATCGCCTTTAATAATTAGATGCATTCGCATTTGTTGGACACTTCTTACTACTTCCAAAGTACATGAAACTTTATATAAAAACTCATTAATCCTTTTTTCCATTCAATCTCTCTCAAATTTAATATTATTAATGCACTAAAAAAATGATTTTCTATCAACTATAAAACTTCAAATATTTATCAAAGGATTAAATCCACATTTGAATTATATTAAAATATAGAAAAACAAAAGTTACCTTTTTAGATCATATAATCTAGAAAACAAAAATGAAATGAAATTGTCTGATCCCATTTAAAGGTAAAACGTAGATGCAAAAATACTTTTAGTATGTTTTAAATATTTATTAATTTCGTATATGCAATAGAATATTGTCGCAACAAAGAAATATCAATCGATCTTTAAATCACAAAGTTTTTTTATTATTATTCAAGTTCAATTTCGACGAAATAAGATTTAATAATAGCTGATGAGTCAATTAGATAGATTTTTTAAAAAAAAAAACAAGATAAACTCGTATTAATTTTTTTTTTTTAAAAAAAGGCTTTTGATTACACTAATAGTATTTTCACTTCATTTTTTACTTTAATAATTGATTGTTAAGCACGATAATATGTTATATAAACATTAACTGTTTCTTTTCTTGTGTAGATTTTATTAAGATATAAAAATGTATAAAAAAATCAAAAAAATTTTATTTTTAATGGCAACCAAAAAATAAAAAACTAAACAAAATTTACAAAAAACTCGAAATTAACTTTTCTCATATTAAATTTATTGATCACTAATCTCAAGTTAAGATGAATTTGAACCTATATAAAATTCTAGAAAAAAAACGCAAACATAAATTAAAGAAAGGTGGTGAAAGTGGAATTCTCTGATAAATATATATATATATATCAATATTCAGATTTAAGCTAGGATTTCTTCATCTAGTTTTAGTAGCTTTCGTAGATCCTTTATATTACTGGTTTTTTATCTTAATGGCTTTTTTTTTATTCTCGGGTTTTATGAACATAATTATTTTAATGACTTGTATACAAATTAAAATTTGGCGATAATAGTTTTTATAATTTAAATTTGAGCAGTGTGTTGTTTATTAATAAGCTTATATATATGTATAATACACAATCAAAACATGCAAACTTGATATTGTTGTAGTAGTGCGCAAATTGCACACGCCTGCAAGTCATTTTAATAGAGGGTTTAAATATTTAAAATGTATTTTTTATCACAATCAAGATTCTTTATAAAAAGATGATCAAATGATTAGTGACCAGAATTTACAAAGAAAAAAATTATATCAACTAAAAGAAAATTGAAAAAAAACCAATAGCGGATGATAGAAATAAATTGCATAAGATGATTTTATTTGATTTTATAAAGAATTATAATACAGCCTGAAATGAAGGAAATTATTACAAAGAAATTAAGAGTTCTATGAATTAATATTTGACCTAAACATGTTTATAAAAATAAATAATATGTACATGAAATGAAATGAGGAACTTGAATATAGACCAAAGTTTGGAAAGTATTTAGGTAATGGGTACCCATAATTTTAATAATATATTTATAACAGTAATTTTATAAAATTAAATCCTTTCTTATAAATTGATAATATAGGTATCTTTTTTTTTTTGAGTAAAAAGTATTGACCTTAAAATTCATAATCGACATAATAGTTTTTATTAATTTTTATTTAGAATTAAATTTTTTAAAACTCCTTTTCTTATTATTATAATATTTAATCAAGAGATAAGAAATAAAATACTCTCAAACCTTTATATATTTGATTACATGTATTATATAAAAAATTACTATCAGCACTTTTCGCTTTTATCTTTTTTTTTACTTTCTAGCTCCATTTATCTAAGCCTAATTCCTTAATTTTAATTAAAGGTAGTAGTAGGAATTATCTAAGAAATTATGAAATGCTAAATTCGTCAAATTAATCATATTTCCGTTTTTTTATTTGACTCTTTATTAAGGATTCTTATACCTTTTTAAAAATTCATTCCAATATACATTCATCTAAAATGAATTTTATTTCTATTTCTAGCCTAAAATTATGATTGATAAACTCAATATTGTGTTAGTCTAAATATTAGCATTTTTTTATTGAAAAATAATTCAACACTCTAAAATTTTGAATCTTTTCATCAATATAGTAAATTCGTGATTTTCCATCGTTTTATATAGCTAGTTTTTGATATTAATTAGAGTTGTTTATCAACGACTTTTATAAGCAGAAATCATTCAGAAATTTAATAATATTATATTTGTAGATCAACAAAATATTCAAATTACTCTTCCGCATATTCACTTTTACATATTTTTTGTGTGCGGGTAATGAAAGTTGATATAAAATATGCATATTTAAGATGTAAATAATTAATTAAGAAAACATATAAATCACTTTGAAGTATAAAAATAACATGTAAAATTTATTATATATATTGATGTTTTAATTTCGATATAATTCCTGAAACTATAGTTTACTTCTACTTCAATACTATGCATCAATTTTTAGATCATTCAATGCTATGCTTGAATTCATACTTACCAATATCAAATTACTTTAATAAATAAATAAGCTTAAATGACGCCTTTAAAAATGATTAGCTTATATAAACATTAAAAAACTCGGCAATAACAGAAATTTTATTTACTGAAAACTCTTTTAATATAAAATAAATCAATACAAATAGATTATAATATTCTCAATTCACAAACTGCAAATATAGTCTGACTATTTAATCAATCCACTTGCCAATAATAGACTGCTTTTTAATCATTTCCATCCTAAATCAATAAAAACTCGTATTATACGCCTTTCAAACTAACCGATCGATGGCAGCACTCTTCAAAAAATGAGCCTTTATTTCATTTCCTGTTGATTCATAAATTTAAAAGCGAGTATATTTGCTTTATTCATTCATTAGAATGAATAACTCGATGATCATTAATAGTAGTCTTTTTTTTTATTCAGCTGGATATTACATGTAGCCAAAAGAAATTTCCTCCGCTTAGAAAAGACAGGATAATAACGTGAATATTGGTAATTTTTCTGTGATTAATTTTTGTAAAAAAGAATACCTTGAGCGCATAGCAAGTCAAACTAGGTTTACATACTAATATCAACCTTGTTTATATATATTAAATAGCATTAATTTGTAATTATATTCACTCCAAAAGTCACATATGTAAATACATTATTTTATGAGCATTTAATTGATAGCTTTGAAGTAATATAAATTCTACATTAATGGATGTGGGAGAGACATTTTCTTGATAGATAAATTATTTTGACTAAAAACTTGATGATTTTAAAATCAAGGTTGTATAATTTTTAACTTCGACATTATGTATGATTTTTTATTAGAAGAGGGGATTTATAACATACCTTGTGCTTTCAGTAGTAAATTTTTGGGTTACGATGAATACTCGATCGCATTTAACAACAATTAAATTTTTTTGCGAGTTTTATTAATATATTTTCACATTCAAAAAGAAAATCTAATTATAGAACATAGTAGCCTTTTCATTAATTAATGGCTATAAACTAAGATATAAATATTTTTTGAACGTGTATAGATAAACTACCTAAAAAATTACTTATGACCCAAACAAGGGGCCTAAGCCAACGCAAGAAAAGAAAAGAAAAGAACCCTGTTCTACTTGATAGAAATGAATTTTCAGTAATTTTACAAAAATTTCGAGTAAAAATTTAAATTATAAATATTCTGCATCGACAGCAGAATTAATTAGCATTCAAATCACTGCTAATAATCTGAATAATGGGTACCTTGGTTACTATATATCGGATACTATTTTGAAGAAGCGGAATTTTTTTACTAGGTATTTTAATTGCTAAATTGAGTTTGACAAAACTATTTGTTGCATCAGATTATTTAATCGAAATTATTTTCTAGTATAGTAAAAAATAATAGACCTTACGATCTTGAAAAGAGTAGCAGAAAAGGTTCTATTCCTCGGAAAAAATACTCCAGTGTAGATAATATATTGCATTTTATATTATGATTTTATATTACATTTTTCCATTTGCATATATAAGTTTATAAGATCTGATAAGAATTAACAATAGCAAATCTGAATTGTACATGAATCTTTGTTTTATTCCAGGAATCTAAAATGCAAAAATATTGGTGATAATAATACAAAAAATATATCGGCTAGCCAAAAAATAAAACATGTACACTAAAGGTGTCAATTTTTAATTTTAAAAGCGCAGATTTTGTTAAACTAAAATGGAATTTAAACAAAAAACGAATTTAAACCTTGACTATCCATATATTTTTAGCGGTTAGAAAGTAAAAAGTAAACTCTTTGGTTCAAATTAAAGTATACAATTTTTAGGTAAGAATTGAATACTAATATGATAGAATTTCTTGTATAAATTTTGTTAGATAAATTTAATAACTATTTTTATTTTACAATTAAGGTAAACGTCTATTTTAGGAGTATCCTTTCCTTCATCTATTGAATAATTAATATTGGGATTAAATTTTAACAGACTTCTTAGCTTTAAAATCAGTGCGAGTTATTTTTTATAAATTTAGTTTAAATGAAGTTTATTGACCAAAAAGTTCCATTTTTAATAAATACATTGAATTCTTAAATCTTCAAAAAACAGCTGAAAATACATTTATCTTATTGCAGCATTAATTTTCAAAAAAAATAATAATAATTTTTATTATTAAAGTCAAGGCGAATCTTAAAAGTACTTTTTAATGTCTGAAGATATTTGTATTCTTCTAGTAAATCTTTTTTATATATATATTTTTTCTAGTTTATTTATTTATTTATTTATTTTTAATGTCTTGGACAGAATAAAATACGCTTTACTTTGTATTATTTTTTCGTTTACTCAGCATAAAAAATTGATTTTGTTTTATGTTATTGTATTAATAAAACGTAATATATGTTATTGATAAAAAGTAATTAAATTTAATAAGAGACAGGTCTAGTAAATCTTTTATAGCGCTTGGAAAGAGTATATAAAATTTAAAAAAACAATATTTTTACTTTTTAATTTCAGATTCATTTCAAATACCATTACTAGAATTTCTTGTGCAGGTAACCCTCGTTATTAGCGAAAATTTGAAATGCAGCAAAAAAAAATTAAATTATTTTTTGATTTATGCGAATTTTTTTGTTTGGTGATTGGGCAATACAGAGTTTCTGATTCCTTTAGCCATTTAATGGGTCAACATTCTTGAATTTAAACAAAAAAAAAACAATTGGATAAATCCAGGTTTATTATTTAACTATTGGATAAACTAATACATAATACCCAATAAAGTTTATATTTCTAAATCATTTATCTACTTGAAATTAGGTCAGCGAGTTTTTTCATGGTTCAACCTCGTCATTAGCGAATTTTTTAAGAAAAAAATAACATAATTATGCTTTAATCAGTGCATATTTTGAATCTTGTTATTCGCGAGAACTTTTTTAAAAAAAAGACTGCGAATAAAGAGGATTACCTGTACTGTATAGTATTCTGGATGTTTTACTTTTTACTAGAAGAGCAGGGAGTCTTTAAGAATATTAAATTTATCTAAACGCCTATCAAAATATTCTCGATAAAATCACGTGTTAGCGCAGCTGTATATAATCACCTTAAAACTGTGTAATGAAGAAGAAAATATACGACTATCATTTATTTCTAATAAGTTGATATTAATTGTAAAAAATACTCTTCGTCATGTTATTTATATGCATTTTTTAACCCCATTAAATGCCATAAGGAGTAATAGAAATTCAATTTTTATCATGTTTAAATTCGACAGCAAATAATAGTCTAACCAAGATTTATTATACTAAAGATCTTAAAAAAAACATATTTTTTATAAGTATGTAGTTAAATTTATAATTCAAATCATTTTCATTCAAGTACTTTATCGAAGAGTACTTACCAAGATTAGGAATTATACAACAATCATTTATGTGAATTAATTTAGTTGGCGTAGGTTAGAATTTTACTCAAACATACCTTCAGCCAGTTTAGTATTCCTAAAAAAGCTGAATTAGTGCAATTTTTTAAAATCTACTGCGGACCTTTCTTATTTTTAAATACTATAATATGGGGGGGGGGGGTTTTTTAAACGTATTTTATTTAAATTTTAGTAACTTAAAAATAAAAACTAAAAATACAATAAGCTAAAAAAAATAAAACAAATTCCTCTGGCGGTCTACCGCCTCCGTACCATGATGGCATTGGATCAAGTTATTATAATATGGTATGGTAAAAAATAAATAGGATAAACTTTTTTTTTTTATGATTACGCAATACAGAAACGAAATGTTGCCACTAATCTGATTCACAAGCTCTTAAAGAGCGATTTAATTTCGTCCTAAGTAAATAATTTATTTATGATAATGTGATCAAAGCTGAGTTACATCATAGCTTATAATAGTTCTTTAAATGTGCTATTTTACTTGATCGGAGTTTGAGGTGAAAAAGTGCGCCTTAATCGACCAAAATTATGGACTAATTCTTTTCATTACTCTACTATTTTAATTTTTCGCTCACGATATTAGTAATATAAATAAGGATTTGATACAGCATATCTTATGACTCACAACTTGCTGCAATTACATTTAAAAAAAGTCTCCACAGTTTAAATTTAAACAGGATCGTCTAGAGATATATTATTTAAATTATTTTTTAAAATTGAAATTTTTTTTTTGGCTTACGAGAATTGTTTACTTATTTCCAGAAATGTATCTAATAGCTAATAATTCTCGGCAATATACCCACTTTTTACGAATCTTGTAAACAACCCTCAAAGATCTCATAATTAATATGGAAAAATTGTTAATTTGAACCTCTGTAAAATTAGAATAAATAAAGTCGATCTATATTAAAATACTTTTATTTTAAATTCTTCGATTTTCATTGGCTAAAAATCAATGCGCAGCTTTTCGCGAGTTTTTTATTCTTAACAGTGCATGCTCAGCTCTGAAATACTATTTTAGCATTAAAAAAACTGTGCATAGTTTAGGCAATACAGGGGTTGCTACCTTTCAACATAAAAGACTATATTATCTAGTTACACGTTGTATTATCAACAGAATATCTTGGTGTATCTGGAAAGTTAGCACTTTTTTGATGGATTTTTCATCTCATCACATTTTTTAGCAAAGCTTTTAGCACCTTGCATTAATAACAATTTTATTTGAGGTAAAGAGAATTTTTTTAGAATTTGTAATAATGATTCATTTGACATAATGATTTAATTTGCTAATTTCAAAAAAATTAATAGTTCCACCCATTATATTTTACATAAGACTGTATTTCAAGAAATATATTTATTTGGAATTGCTATATCACTTTCTCTTATAAAAATAAAATTATATAAATGGCTAAAAACGATGGACTTGAATAGAAAAAAACGAAAGAGAAACATAATTAAGTTATAATCTCATTCATATTTTTCCAGCTAATAATAACCCTCAATAACTTTACTAACGCAAGAAGAATATACAAAATGGCCTTATTTTCTACAGGTAATAATTCCTATTCGACTTTTTATTAGAATATAATAAACCTTCTATAGCCCCACTATATTTTTAAGTAATATAGCTGGAAATATAACGCATTTACTAACAAGCCATTTCAGCATAATAATTATTTATCGTTTCTATTAGCATATATACCATACAATAAGAATAAATTAAGCTATATTAATATACATTTTTATTAAATATTTTAAATTAATTAGCAAACTTGATCCTAATAATTTTTTTTGTGTCTTTCATATTGCTGTCATATATCTGTAAGTTTTATAGATTATTATTTATCACCTCATTTATTTACTGAGCATTTTTAAATATTTAGGTGTATACTATTACAATATCAGACCCGCGATATTAAACAATTCGTTACGCGTAAATTATAATCCAAATAACGATTCAGCTGAACCCAAAAATAAAAGTGTTCTATGCTTTGAAGATTTGTGTACTTATACTGCACAAAAATATGGAGAAATATGCCTATGCCAAGCTGAATCAGGTATAAATATACGATTTCTTTATGAATTCAATTTAGTTTTTTTGAAATATGCTAAATTATAAATATTTTATATTAGAATCGGCACAAAAAAATGATCATATCATTGACATCAATCCTAAAACTGAAGAATTAAACAGCGGATTACACGAATATACAGAAAATTCAACTAATAAATATTCCAATGCTGAAAATATTCCCGAATGTCTGATTTGCTTTGATTATATCCAACTCGTTGACGAAGTTAGAAAAATTCCATGTAAACATCTATTTCATAAAGATTGCATTGATAAATGGCTAACTGAAAGATCAGACTTTTGTCCAACTTGTAGATATTGCCTAAAAATCAACTAATGGAAAAAAGGAAAATGTCTTGATCAGATTTTACTTTTCTCTAATGATAGCTCTAGAAATATACAGATTATTTACACAAAAAGGAATTGTAATTTTCTAGAGTCGATTACTAAAAATCGAGAAATTAAACAATAGCTATATTATAATCTAATTTCTACTCCCATAAAACTATGCTCTAGATATTTATTTTGTTAGAATATCGCAAAAAACCAAGGTACGTTTATTACATTAATCATTACCATTAATTAAAAAAAAATATAGAATTTTTCTAAATTATTAAATTAACTTGATATTTATTTTTGTAGATTATTAATGCTCTGATAAAAATTTCCAGGTCGAATTGATTTAAAAATTAAATCTAAACTAAACAGTTATCAGTTATCTTGGTTTTATAAAGCGATTTTATTTTATGACTTTTTTCCAGTTAGAGGTTTCCAGTTATCGTTTTTATCGGCATCCGATGAACTTTGTTTATTTTCATTTTTAAACAGTCGGCCAATTCCATTATGCTCAAAGATGTTATAAAAAACTGCCAGTACCTGAAACGACCACTCTAGAATTGATTAAAAATACATATCAATCTAAGTAAATACATCAACTCTATAAACAACTATACAACATTTTACTATCATTTATTCAACTATCATTTATTCAACTATCATTTATTCAATCTACATTATATGAAAACATTTTATCTCTATATATTTTATTAACCAGGTATTTTAATTGAATATAAACTATTTGATTTATTTTTAATTATTATCCATTATTTTAACAAAAAATTTTATTTTCTAATTTACTAAACTGAAAAAATCACAAAAAAATTTTTTTATTATCATAAAGAAAATTACGACTTTTTTACTTTTAATACAAAATTTAATAAAAGTGGAGGGGTGAAAATTACACCAAAAATTTTCTTATCAATTTCGATCAATTACTTTTCTTCAAGGGTTACTGAAAATAAATAAACTTTGATTGTTTAAGATTTTATATTTTTTATTCCCTCTCACCCACGACCACAAATTAATTTAATTCCAACCCATATACTACTCTTATTGCTATGAATATTTACGATAAAAAAGAGTACTTAATTTATAAATATATAAGATTATATCTTTGACTATATTAAAAATAAATTGATTCAGAAAAATCTAACAACATATTTTTTTAATAGTTTTAATACATAAGATTATAAAATCAATGATATACTTAGATATATATAATAATACTCATATAAACGGCTATACTATGCTACCAAGGCAAGTATAAAACCCGTTCTATTAAAATATTATTAAAAATATATAACACAATTTCATATACTCTAATTTTATAAATTATTTAGATAAATGATGTTTTTTTTCTCTTTATAGATCGAATTTCTTCCCATTCTATACAAAATAAACTATTTTAAAAACAAAATTTTAAAAAAATAGAAGTAATTTGGATAATATTTATATATCCGATTATTCCTCAGCTTCATGCCTTCTTTTGTATGTAAATAAAGTCATATTAGTGATAAAATGAAGGTTATGAATGAATATAATTTTTTTTTCTATCCTTAATAGTATTATATACAGTTATTTAATTATAATTTCGACTTATTATATTCGTGATTTTTTTGATCTTATCTTAATTAAGTTGAAAGGAAAACAACGTTATTTGTATAAAGTAAAAATAAAATATCAATAATAGTAAATAGATTATTTATTGTAAAATGGGATAAAATTAAAAATTCGGAAAATTAGGTTACTTTATTTTTTTATTGTATATTTGTATTAAAAGCGCTTTCAATTTATTTTAAATAGAATAAAGTAAATATTAGACTAAATTATATAGAATAATTTTAAATATTGATTCTTTCTCGAAATTCCAAATTAAAAAACAGAAAAATAACAACAATGAACTCTAAAAAATAATCAATACTAGCTTATTATAAACGTGAAACTTTTTTTTTATTTAAAAGCCAATATACCAACCAAAGCTCAATTCCAAAAATAAAAAAGTATTAAAAAATTACTTTTCTTATAACAATTAAAATTTGTCAAGTATAATTTTGGAAAAAAATTATAAATAAGTGGCTTTAAAAAGCTATTAATACTTCATCCTAGTGTATAATTTTTAAAAATTTTATTTTATTAGTTATAAATTAAAAATGATTATTTAAGATTTCAATGCTCATGTAAAATACTTATCATTCACAGAAATATTTTTAAAGCATAAAAAATAATTCTAATATGTTAATTTTTATTATTATCCATATTAAAAGATGATTTTTTTCGATTTATTCTCTATAAATGGTATTTAAATGCTATAAATTTGAGATTCGCTTCAATCTTCGTAATATTTTTCATTTTATTATGAAATAAATTAAAAATCCACTATATTCAATCAATAGAAACTTTTTTACTTTCTATAAATAACAAAAAATAAAACTTATCTCAATATTTAAATTTTACATTTTATATTCAGACGAATTTAAAAATATTCAATTCTATGAATATACTATTCTAATTATTTTATGATTTTTAGCGTTAATTTTTTTATTATATTTGATTACCTCGGAAATTTTACCATTATTTTTTCTTACTTATAAATAATATCACTGAAATTTGAATTTTTTGATCTCATAGACATTTTCTATTGGTAGTTATTCATTCTATGTATCTTTTTATTAATTTATTTTGATAAAGTATTTTTTTTTAGAAATTATAATTTTAATTGAAAATTTTCTTTATTTAAATGCAAATAAAAATCTTATAATACTATTTTATTATTTAGAAAATTGAGTTATAATTATAATATGTGCAGCTCAAAATTCATCATTCAATTTAATAAAATTTAAAACAAATAATAATATACTATTAATAGGTACTTTCGATATTATAATAACAAAAAATATATAAAAAATTTTAATTTATTGATTCTTTTATATTTAATCATGGCTTAAATTAAGATTAATTTTTACTACATGAAGTTCCCTTTAGATTTATTTATGCTTCTTTAAGTTTCAAAAAAAATTTTCTCGGCGTGAATTTTTAATGGTTTTCAATATTATATAAAAATTGTGTAATTATATGTGTAAAAAATTTTTTTAAAATCGATATTACTCAAAAATTTTCCTCATATTCTAGGGGTTATATAATTTTAAATTAGGTAAGTTAGCCAGGGATTATAAGAAAATTAAAAGAAAATAAAAAATACATTTTTATTACTGATAACATATATTGCACTTTAAAAATAAGAATTAAATAATTTTATAATAATTTCAACCGAACTTTATTAAAAATATAAAGAAAATATCCTTTATTTATTCTCATAATAAAAATTATATAATCGACTTTTTTTTTGAAGTAATAAGAATTTTTTAAAAAAAATTTAATAAATAATCATCAAGTTTTAATAATTAATAAAGCATTAATAAATTTAAAATGTATTATTTAACTTCTTTAATTTTATTTTTTTCCTATTTATTATCTAAGAATTTTTATTTATTGATAATATCTATAATAAAATTTTTCTTAATTTGATAATAAAAAAAATGAAAGTATAACTAGCTTTATTATTTTTATAGTATTTATGATCTTCATTAATGAAATTATAATAAACTATTAGTATATTTTATGGTATTTTTAATACCATTAAATCCCAAATAAAACATAAGATTTTTTGAATTAATTATATATACAAAATATAAAAATACCTTACTATTTTCAAAATATAAAAAATTCAAAATAAACAAAATAATCATTCATTCTATTCAATTGCTTAGATTGAACTTGTACTCAAAATTTTGATAAATTTTAAAAAAAAATATGATCTAATTACGATTTGTATTAGCTATATTATAATTCATAAGTTAACTTTTTTTTTTTTAATATAAAATCAGACCTATATAACTTTATTATTATTACTTAATTTTTCAGTTTTTCATTACTTATAGTTGGGAAATTTGGTTTAGGTTTATCGTTAGCATTTGTAGAATAAAATACTTAAAAACGATATTTAATATATTATTTTTCGTCTAACCCTCCCTTCTGTACTAATGATTCATAAATTTTATTACCTTTTCAAAATCCATATAATATTATTTTCTTTTTTATTAGTTTCTATTTGCTGACAAAAAGAGATTTAAAATTATTTATAGATGTTTAAAATAGTTCTAATTATTTTTATTTCCAATTAATATTCAATTGCTCTATAATATTATATAGCTTCTTTATTTTAATATTTATTTTCTCATTTATAAGATACTAAATAATTCTAATAAACTCTGGGTGTAAATAAATCTTATAAAAAAATAAGATGAAAAAAAATATATATATATTTTTTCTCAAACAACTATTTTATTTAATTATCATTTTAAATTTATTATTAGATACCCCTTGATCAATTACACGCGCGTGAATTTGAAGTAAAATAATTATCAAGCGCCTAAAAAAAAACCACACATTTTTTAATGTTTATATCATTATAAAATTATTAATTAAAATCAATTAATTTTTTTTAATTTTAATACTAATCATATTATAAATAATTAAAACTGGAAATATTTCTTAATACTATATAAATATCTGATGTTTAATCAGCTAATTATAAATTCTTTATTTTTACTTAGATAATATATTTACGATAATATTAAGATTAAAAATTAATGATAATTGATTTTAAATTTTTTAATTTTTTTTGTTTATACAAAAGTGGTATTATAATTCATTAGCTATGTTATTTTAAGCTGAAATAGAGCTAAATTATTTAATAATACTATTTATTGATAATAAAAAGTGTTTTAGGCAAAAGATTTATTTTAAATAAACATATAAAAAATACGTCATATATTATAATAAATGTCTTGAAATTTTGGATTAAATGGCCCGTAAAAATCATAAAAAATTAAAATAAGCACACTTAAATTTATACACTGAAATATTGATTTTTTTAAACTTTTTTGTTTATTTATTTATTTTTAGTAAAAATAATTATGAAATTTTTAAATTTTTTACCCTAAGATTGAAAAATATTAAATTTAATAAAAAAATTAAATAAAGTTATATGATATGGTTATGATCATTTTTATCGATAAATAAACAATAATATTTTTCAAAATTCATTAATTTTTTATATTAATTAAACGCATAAATTATTTCTTATAAATTTAATGATTTTTTATATTACAAAGATACTATAACTAATGGATTTAATTTATAATGTGATCAAATAGTTTATTTTTAATTAGAAACTATTAATTTAAACTACGAATTATTGATTAAGATTTTTTTGAATCTTGATTCAAAATTTTTCTTTTAAAATTGATTATTTGGTCAATTTTATTTTGTAATCGTTATTATTAGAAAACCATATATCGTTTAAAATATTTTAAAGTTTTACTCTTACTGAATGATAGAATGTATCATCGTTTTTAGATTTTTTTTTTTGCGAATAACTACTTATTTTAATTATTTAATTGCTTAGCTGCTACTTTATTCAACTATTTAAAGTTGAAATTATTGGGTTATAAATATTATTTAGTAAAGCTTAAAATTATAAAACCAATTAAACCAAACTTCAATTATAATTTTCCCTCTGATATGATTCTCTACTAATTCATCATTATATATTTTTATTCAAATAATTAAACTTTTTATCTCAAATTTCTAGTTATTTTCTTGCATACTAATTTATAGTTAATTAGAACTGATAAAAGATGAGCTGAATTAAAGAAAAACAGACCAGATCATATATTTTTATATTTAATAGGTTTATATATCTCAAAAAGTTTAATCAAACTAAAGTATATAGCTGAAATTTTGTCGCATCGAGATTTATCTTAAATTAACCTTTAATTTATTTAATTATTTGGTGAATTTCTTATAACCAATAAAATTTTCTGCGATTATATTTATGTAAAGTGTATATGTAGTCGTATTATAAAATTTTTAATCTATATCCAATATTGTATGCTTGATAAGCATAGTTGGTACATTGATCATACTGCATTAATTTTTTTGTCTCTTTTTGAGATATTTTAGTATATAAATATTCGAATCCAAGATTATAGAATCTTGTTATATCTTCTTGTTAGCATTTATATTAATATATAATGATCTAATAACATATTTTTTAGTAATTAAACATTGTTTAGTTATAGTTCTTGGGAAGAAATAATCAATAAAGCAATTTTTTTAAACGGAAGATTTACTGAACACAGCAAGCAAATATTTTTAGCAGTTATCACACCATTATTGTTAAAAATCAAAAGCCGTGCAATTTAAATAACCTTATTTGAATCTTTTCATGTAATTAAAAAGCTATTTAAATAAATCAAAAAGAGAATGAAATCTATTTTATTCAGTTTTAGTCTAATAATCTAAGAATAAAATCTATAATAATAAAGATAATTTAAAAAAATTTCAGATTGAGATTTCACAATATTTTTTTACCAAATAAATAAGGATTGGATTTTATAAATTCATCATCAGGATATGAATTATCATATGTAAATACAATTTTGAGATTTTATATGAGATTTTTTTCTGATAATAATTAATCAATTTTAGCAAGAAGTATTTTTCATCTATTTTAATTAAAATTTACTCACTTTGTAAAAAAATTAAAAATTTATAGACCATCAGAGAAGAGTATTTCTTTTGAAAATTTGTAGGTAATTCTATATCATAAGTTATTAAATAACGATACAAAAAATTTTTTTTAATTATATTTTAATTTTTTATAACTATTTTATCATAATATTCAATAACAGCACTTTTTTTAAGTTTATAAGAATGATTAATTTAATTAATCAATATCTATAATTAATTCACATCAATTGATAAGAAACGATTAATATTTTTGAGTGTTATATTAATACTTTAGTTATATGAAATAGTTTAAATGGTTGATTTAAATCCAATTATTGGTGTATTTAAAAGTTTATAAATAAAATATTTTATGTAAATTAACAAAATTTTTGGTTTTATACTTTTTCAGCGAGCGTATTTGGATTGGGGATATTTTTATTGAAAAATTAAATAATTTGGAAATTGTACTATAGGATTATATATTGGAAAACCTATATCCTCAATAAACAGGAATTTTATAAATTATAAATAAAATTTAATAATATTTATTCATCTTTGAAGTAACGGAACGAGAATAGATAGATATTAAAGATATAATTATATATTAATTACTTCGCAAAGTAGTATTTTATTTGACTTTTTTAAAGTTATCAAAATATTTAGATAGGCTAAATATAATAAACAGGGGTTGGGTAGTGAGGAAAATTAGATTATATTCAATACAGACAATTATACTAAATTCTAACAAAAATTATATTTTATTATTTAGAGAAAAAAAAGTATACATAAAAACTGTAAAACTATATCCAAAAAATAATGGTTTAATTGCTATTCTAAAATTATACGTTTTAGAATTAGAAAGTGTTATTTAAATAATAATTCAATATCAATTTCTCACATATTTTTCAAATGATCTAGAGATAGTCTTGAAGATAAAAAAACATAATAATTATAAATTATGTTTATTTAGTCAATTAAAATACATTTTTTGAAAAAAAATAAAATAAAGACTTTTTAAATCTTTACTGGAGGTTTCAGGGTAGGTAAATATATTTTTTTCTTGAAGGCTGATTATTTCATAATATATACATGTATAATCGAGTTATGTTATGTGATACTTGGAAATACACTAGTTTTTATTTTAGTTTTATATAAAATAATAATTTCTTCAAACTTAATTTGTATGTATACCAAATAGTAAAAAAAATCATAATTCCAGTATTTTTTTTGTATGTATGTAGTTATAAAATAAAAAAATAGGAATTTTTTTTACTGACTGAGGTATTTAACACAGTTTTACATTCTTATAGTAAGGTTACCTATAGACAGGATCACAAAAAATATAGATAAATAATCAATGTCGCATTAGTAATATTAAAAAAACGAATTAAAATTATCCAATTGCTATGAAATCATTAAAGTATCGAATATTGTATGTGTTTTCTGTTGTATTCAGTTATTATTACAAAAAAAAAAAGCATCAAAAACGATTGATACCAAGAGATTTTTTAAAAAAGTTATAGAGATTTCAATCCCCATAAGTTATCTGAAAGAAAATGCTTTGTTATAAAGTATAGTTTTGGTATTTCCATCAAAAATAGTTACGATCACCTAAAGTAATGTATTTTTTATATATTAATATCTAAGCGTTTATAATTTACAGGATTTTATTTTGATTTTTTCGCTTATTTTTTCTGTTTTATTTTGGAAGGAAATATTATCTGATACGAATAAACGTTGTATGGTTTTTGTTTCTTCGAGAAGGTAAATAAAGACGATAAGGTCATGATATCAAAACTACGAGTTTAAGTTGAATGTAGATGATTTAGTGGCATAAAATGAAATATAACCTTTTAATTGTATTAATTTATCATAAATTCACAAAGATATATAAAAAAAGCTTCTGAAAATTGAATATTTAAATATATTTATATTGCTTTTTATATTAACTGCATCTTTGAAAATATAAAGCGATATAAATCCTTCAAAAAATATTTATATGACTTCAAATGGGACATAAGAGAAATAAGCTTTTAATAACAAGAGCGAAATTTGATATATTAAAAACCATGGTTTTTCTATTTCATAAAAAAAATCATTAGATACGAAAAGATTGAACTAAGAAAATGGTTATAATATAATAATGTAAAAAATGATGAAATTTGACTAATAATGGTGCAATACAAAAATAATAGGGGAGAAAAATTGTTAATTGCTTTTCTAGAAAATAAATATTTTTTATTCAGGATGGTTGATTATCCCCTCACCCCCATTTTTTACAAGAGTTGAATCGTAAGTAGGAAGTATAATTTAACTCTAATAGACTGTAAAAAATTTTTTTCTAGCTTGTTTGATACCTTTTTTTTTTTATATTATGGAGCTTATTTCGATTAAGAAAAGATACTAGCACTGATTCATTAAATTATTTTCAATTCAAAAAGCACAATCTAAAAATAAAAGTTTACAGATCCCGTTGGTTGTTTCAAATACTAGCTGAAAAGGAAAAAACAGAATTAATCCTAGGTGATTAAAAACTTGTATAGACTAGCTAACAAAAAAAGAATAAAAAATTTTTTAACCCTTTCTCATAATAAAACGATAGTATACTATCTATAAAAATTTTATAGGTGATTGTAATGATATGATCAACGCGGTGAAATAATTTTTTTTGCTTGGGTCTTTATAAAAAAAAATCGCATTCTCATAGATGAAATTCGTAGTTAATTTTACCACTGATAATGAAGGCGTTTAAGGAAAATGCCATAAAATATTGGCTGTTCGACAGAATGATTTGTTGGCTGTAAAATATTGGAGTTTGAATGATTCAATAAAGGGTCAGTATTGATAAATATAGCTTTTGTAAAAGATTAACACCAAAAAAAAGCTACCATTTTAAACAGGCAAGAATGTTAACTTTGTGATCATAAAAAAAGCACAAAAGCGCAATAAATTAAAAGTCCTAGCCAATTCGCGCAGGTAATTAACATAAACAATCTGTTACAATAACAAAAGGTACCGTCGCCAATTTAACTATTTCAGTCACATAATTTTCACTTCAATTATTGTAATCGGATTATGTTATTATAACATTTTCACGATTACCGAACTGTGATCATTTAGATTAACGTCCAATAGAGTCATTGTATATGTTTGATTGTTCATGTGGAGTATTATGTAAGTGATGGGGGTGTGATTATACTTTTAATAGAAAATGAATGTCAAAGTAAAATGTCGCTGGTTTCGATATAATGGCGTTATATTGCTACAATATTCTGCGAGTGTAAAAAAAATAATAATTCACATTATAAGAATATCTGTCACACAAAATCTAATAAGCGCGGTGGTTCAAATTTAAGGGGGATGGACGAGGGGAGCGTATGTTTAGTAAATTAAGCTTCGAATTAATAAAAAGAGCGTTTTAAATTGGAATGTATTTATTACTATGGCATAAATATACAGCTTTATCAAATGTTATGAGGAAATAAAGGCTACATAAATAAGAGTGATTGCTTGCTCTAAAAATAAATTACATTTTTTCGTATATAGTAACTGTCTCTTTATCCAAGTTTTATTTTAGAAAAGCTTAATACAACCATCTGATATTGTAAACTAACTGATATTTTAGCTGCTTATCAAGAGCTCCTTAACTTACACCAGTATTACCCCTAATAGAACATTATAATTTTTTTTAAATAAAAGCTTCACCTTCATCATGTCTATCCTGTCAATAAGTAATGATAGCAGCCTAATTTTTCTATTATTGCTAGTAGCTCATTTTTCTATTATAGTCTTAGCATCTTATAGTATTAAGAAATCTTATTTAATAAATACTGTAAATATATTCATTTCTAGGTATCATTGTCATAACTGTATTTGTACTGGGGCTTATGACATATATAACAATAGGTAAACCATCACATCATTTAAGCGGAGTAAAAATAATATTAGACTGTCATTTGTCTTTTTTCTAATTAGATGTTTACTTCCGTGGTCCCAAGTCAAGCCAAGAAAGTAATATTAACTCCAAAGATGTAGATAGTCAAAATACCGCCACAGGGAGCTTAAATTTCGAAAATATGCTTAAACCTGAAGAGTTATTGAATTTTAAAACAGTTCAGTATGCCGATGCAGTTGGAATTCTAAAAAAAGAGCAAGGTACTAGTCGTTAGTTTTTGTTTTTGAGCAAAAATTTAATCTCACTTTCACTTTAATTTGTCCACTGCTAATTTTTTTTATAATATTTATTAATTTAGACACCCCACGTGATATTTATGGCCATATTATTGAAATTTCCGATCCTTCTGAGCTAGAATCCGCTGAAAATTCCTTTGAAAAACGTAGCTGCGAAAGCCTCCCAAATATATACACCGAAACTTTGTGTGATGAAATCGACTGTCTCGTTTGCTTTGATAAAATAAATTCTGAGGACGAAGTGCGACTGATCAACTGCTACCACTTCTTCCACAAAGGTTGTTTAGACACCTGGCTTACAACAAAATCTAGCCGCTGCCCTAAATGTCAACTCAGCTTGAAACAACACTTATAAAACATCTCACCAAACCTCTTCCCCCTCACCTATCTTAAATTGAAGTTTTTGGGCTTATTTTGCTCATCTTCATTGCAGAACTTTTATTTTTGAAGTTATCTTCATGCTTTCACTTTAAACCTATTATTATTTGCTTTTGTTCCTTTTAAAGCCTAATTTTGTACTAAACCATATTTTTTACCCTTCATTACTTGCATTTTCATTTTTATTTTACAGTTTTAATTTAATCAGATTTATAATAAATATCAATGTCCATTTATTGGCTGAATCATTATATTAATTATTTATACCCATTGGCTATCTTTTTCAGGATAAGTCACACTTTTGATTTTTTTGTAAAGCATTCACAATATTTTATATATTCTAATTTCAAAGAACTAATAAATGATTGGTTTACTATTCTGACGCATCAAATAGAGATAGTGTTTAAATTAATTTGTCGAATAGACAGAAAAGTGTTTGCGAGATATTGATCTCTGATAATTGATGAAATTAGCAAATCACAGTTGCGAAATGAAAAAAAATTAAATCAGCTAATCAAGAATATAAAAAAAAACTTTACGTTTTATATCCTTAATGATAATCGCTTTTGCTTCATAAAATATCTTTAACAATAGTACAGCAAATAGATAATAAATACAATGATGAAACTAAAGGCTTTAAGATTCAATCCATCAACTTCGAGCGTACTTTCTTTCCAAAGAGCTGCTGTTAGTTCAAGTAAGATCACTAAAAACTCAAATTTCTACTAATGAAGCTTAATTTGTAATTTTGATATGCTCAAATATAACATTATTATTTTTTTAAACAATTTCTTTGAGTATTTCTTTGTTTATTTGAAAATCAGATTATACCTTAATTAACACTTTTCCTCTTTGGTGTGATTTCATGATCTAATAAAATTCCAAATCGTTTAAATTCTTATAGCTCGCAATTTTTGGTCCGCTTCTCGATGCTTGAATCAAGTATCTGTCTCTAACTCCGAAGTATCTTCGAGCAATAACAATTCTTTCTTACTACCCCGTTCAAAGCCGAAATTGACTGTTACCAAATTCAACAAACCATTCTCTGATCGTAAACAAGTCTTATTTGAACGCTATGAAGCTATATTTTCACAATCTCCTGCCATATTAGTAGTTCAATATATCAATTTACCTGCTGAAAGCTGGACTGAACTACGCCATAAACTAAAAATAGAGTGCCATGGTGCTGAGGCAACTGTTCTCAAGGGTGGTATTGCAGCCGCTGTAGTTAGAGGCACACCTCTCGACCGCATGAAATTTTTATTCACAGGCTCAGTATTCACAATTTCATGGCCAATTGCTTCTCAATCTCCAACATATGTGAATACAATAGGCAAATGTCCAGGTGAATTCGTACTTCCTGCTGAGATCAAAAAAGCCTTAGAAATTGTTTCCTCGTACTCCCAAAAACTTATTCCTTTAGGTGGAATGGTTGACAACGCTTTACTAACCCATAAAATGATCAAAGATTACACCAACACTCCTTCACAACACGAACTTTTATCACAAGTTGTTGGTATCTTACAAAATCCAGCATCTTCGTTAACTCGCACCTTAAATCATATTCCTTCCAGACTTGTCAACGTCCTCAAAAATATGCACCAACAATAAGCCCTTGAACCTCTCTCTTCATATTTTACCCCATGTCCTTTAAAATATATTTTTCCCTCTCCACTTCGGTACCAAAAAAAAAAGCACTCTTTCTAACACTAATATACACTTTATTTTTTAAACAAAAACTACCTAATAGAAAAATAAATTATAACAACTAACTCTAAAGATGTTGGTACTCCATTCTAGTTATATTTCATACCTACGAACGTCTATTCTAGTATCCATTATTGTCGGATGAATTAGTCGGCTCACTTAGTATCATTAATCAAAACAAGTTTAAAATATAATAGCAGCCAAGAAAAGGTTTCTCATCTAATATACACACGCTCTTATAGACTTTAAAAAAATTAAAATTAGGTACGATGTAGGCTTGGCTTATATTGAATAATAAAATAAACAATTCTATATTTATTCTAAATTGTGAAATAATTATAAAAATTGGTTAATAAAAGTAAAGCAAATCAAACGAACATATAAAGAAACTCAAAATGTATGTGTATTGAAAGGGTTCAAAGCCTCTAAAAAAAAAGTCTAAGAAAAAAATACTAATTTGAATACAAAGATGTAATAACTAGGATTAAATTATTTTATATGGGATATTCTTAGTTGAAGCAGAACTATTTTTCAAAGAAATACTATTTGCTTATATATATTAGGTAAAGCTATTGGCCGTATCAGGTAAACCATTCGATGATAAATTCTAATCAAATCTAAAATAAATGCAACACATGTGAGCAGAAAAAGCTTAGTACGAAAAGTTCCACTCCATCGAAATAATCTCCCATATCGACAATATAAACTCTTCATCCGCGAATCCTGCTAAATACTTATATTTTATACACATATTACGTGAGTATAATCACATCTAGGCCCATTACAAGTCATATACCTTAAAATACATATTTTTCTTTATTAGTCATAATCAACTAAAAAAATTAAATAAATAAATAAAATCGGAATAAAACAGAAAGGAGAATTTTTTCTATGCTTAAATATTCGAAAATTATCAGCAGAACAGACAAATTAAATAAAGAATAGTTCATAAAGCCTAGTTTGACAAATGTAGAGCATATAATGTTTTTTCATTATTTAAACTTTTAACAGGAATTAAATATGACCATACATAGAGTTTTACAAGAATTTTATTTACTGAACCTTGATTAACGAAATATCAACTCAGTTTAGGTCTAATGAAATGGGGGGGGGGGGGTTTTCTATTTTTTCCGTTTATTTTCAGTTTACAGTAACTCAAAACTAAGAAATAATAAAAAAAAAAATCATGACACAAAAAGTTAAGAATCCCAGTTTTTTTATTAAAAAAATTAAAGCCACTACTGAAATATACGGCATTTGAAAACCTTTTATTAACTAGCTCATTGTCTTATATTTGGTTGAACTAAACTTTAAGCATGGCCCTCATCATAATTGTTGTTTAAATAATAAATTTATTGGCTAATTGCCAGCGTGATAAAAAAAAAAATCTCCAGAGTAATGCGAAATCTATTAATAAAATATATACATCTAAATTGTGATTATTTAAATTCGACGCACAAAAATTACAATTTCCCATGCCTTATGTTGATTTTGTTTGATAATACATACTTTTTTTTTGTGGGGAATTGTTTTTTAATAAGTAGTAATTGCCCACCGCTTTGTTTAATTTAGCCAATTAATTTTTTTTGGTGAAACAGATAAATTAAATATAGCATGAAGTATTGATTAATTGCAAGATATTGGCTTTTTTTTAATTTTTACTTTTATTTTGTGGAGATTACTGTAAAAGAACTAGTAGAAGCATGGATACTTGTGTTTTAGTTTACATGAATAAGATTAACACATAATTTATAATTTGGAGTATAAGCATATTTCTACCCCCCCCCCCCCGCTATTATTAACACATTATGCTCATGCTATCAGGAACTGGAAATATAAATTGAACATCACACTCAATGACATGACTAAAAAATAAACAGTTATTTTGCACATTTTAAAAACTTATGTATCGCGTGGCAAAAAAAACCAAAAAGTGCAGCAGATATTAAATTATTCAATTTCATAATTCTAAAAACCACTATATTTCGAGTAATGGAACCCTTAAAATACAAATAATAATACTCGAGATCAAATATATATCTATTTATGTTTAGTGGAATATTAGATTTATTTTTTTTACTAAACCGCGAGGTTGTTTTTTTAGGAGGGGGGGGGGAGAGTTGTGCTGCGAGACTGTTTTTCTTGTATACGCTAATAAAAATGAGCAAGAGTAAAAAGCATTGGTTTTACGTTGATCCTATAGCATGTTAAGAACACAATTTTTGAAATTAAAATACTATAAGCATGCAAAACAGATTAAAGTTTGATTAGTTTTTATTCAATAGGTTAAAATTGAAATTTAGTTTCAGATTCAGGCTGATTTATAGTAAACGTGTAATCTAATATACACTTTCTCAAATTTGATTAAAATTATAGCTTTCTTCTCCACTAATTTTGTGTTAGGAAAAATAAATAAAATTTTTATAAAACCTTAGTACTATCTGATATCCCCTCAATCATATTTTATCTATAAATAGGTCAAGTCATAGCCTAAAATTATAGATTCGCTAGTGATATAATCCAAATCGTAGTTTGAATAATATATAAATATATTTACAACGCTTTACTCCTAATAAAACATTATAAAATTTATTTTAAAAAATCCCAATTTTTAATACAAACATATTAAGGGTTTATTTGAATAAATATAGTTATAAATTTCAAAAATAATAATACTAAACTTATATCTAAACTATTACACCAGAATAAAAAGAATAAGTATTTAAAAAAATGGTTAAAGTAAATATAGCACTATTTTTGGCAATCGCTTCAGGAGTATATTCGTTTTCAAACACTTTTGATCAATCAAATAAGATTGAATACCTAAACCAGGGCCAATATGCAAACGCTAATCAATTTGGTCAACAAGCTGAAAATGTACAACCAGAACAGTACGCTGAGTATGAATCGCCAGAACTAATGAACGAAGGTAGCGAAAATCCAGCCTTTGAACAACAAGCTTTTGCAGATTCGGATAATTATGTTCCAAATAGCCAAGGAGATGTATACCCCTTTGAACAAGAAGCACTTCCCCTATATCAGAATGGTGTTGAGCCTCTATCTACTGCTGGTAATCAACCTAAACTTCAACAACGAGTTCAACCTGTGTACCAAAAACAACAGGTTCAACCTATGTACCATCAAAATCTAGCTCAACCTATGTATCAACAGCAACAAGTACAACCGATGTATCAACAGCAACGAGTACAACCTATGTATCAACAAAATGTTCAGCCTCTTAATCAAAAAATTGCTCAACCTCTATATGCGCAAAATGTTCAACCTCTTTATGCACAACACGTTGAGCCTCTTTACCAACAAGATAACGAAATTTTAACTCAGCAAGATAACGAACCTCTTTATCAACAAGATAACGAGCCTCTGTATCAACAAGATATCCAAGCATACGATGACGACTCAAATACAAATAATGCAGTATCCTCTTACGATGATAACATGTCGAATGAAAACCAAGATAACGAACAGTATGATGATAATGAAAGAAATTATGAAATGGATCAAGATGAACCAAGCAACCTTGAAGAGAAAGAAATGTATGAAGAAGATAACGATGCTAACTCTTATTTTGATCCGGCTGATGCTGATGACGAAAGAGTCGACTCTGAAGCCGATCTACTCGATGAAAGTGGCGATCAAGCAAATGCTGAGGATGAAATGAATTCAAATGAAGAAATGGAAACCAATGAATCCGATCAATTAAATGAAAGACAAGAAAATGAAAGCATATTGATGGAAGAAAGAAGAAACGAAGCTGAAAACCAAGAAATGGACGAAGCTGATAATCAAGAAATGG
The DNA here is from genome assembly GCA_001970855.1 of Smittium culicis. Classification (NCBI taxonomy): domain Eukaryota; kingdom Fungi; phylum Kickxellomycota; class Harpellomycetes; order Harpellales; family Legeriomycetaceae; genus Smittium; species Smittium culicis. The sequence goes on along the minus strand of LSSN01005692.1, from coordinate 2,778 downwards.
ACGAAGCTGATAATCAAGAAATGGGCGAAGGTGAAGAATTTGAAATCATGGAATCAGACGATACGCAACAGTATTTAGATGACTCTGATTTGGGTAGAGATAGTCAAAAATATGTTAATGAAGGAAGTAACGAGTTGATGAATGCTTATGAGAATGTTCAATCGGGTAATTCGGGTCAAAATAACGTTGTTCAAGGTGAACAAAAAGCCACAAATCAAATTCACAATGATGAAAAAAATAATTACAATGTTAATGACGCTATTCTTTTCGCAGACGGAAATGGAAGTCCTTTAAATAACGAGGATCAAAAGGTTGAAGCTAATAATAATAACGAACCCAATGAAAACCAGAACGAACAAAATGACTCTTTCAATGAAGATGCTAGAGCTAATGAAGCTGTAGATTTCAACCAAGAAGCAGAATTCCAGGAACAAGCTTATGCAAACGAAGATGCAATTGCAAATGAACAGCCTGTCGATGATAATCTGTTAATGGCTGAACAAGAAAAAAATTTGCCTAACCCTAATGATTCACAAAATCAGTTAGAAGAAAACGCTGCCGAAAATTTGAATCAAGCCAATGAAGATGCTAACTCAAATGAACAAATAGCAGCCAACGAGCAAATTAATGCAAACGAAGATGTTGGTTCTAACGAACAGTTTGATTCTAACGAACAGGCTGATGCTAACGAAGAAGCTGCTGCTAACGAACAGGTTGATGCTAACGAACAGGTTGATGCTAACGAAGAAGCATACGCTAATGAAGAAGCTGCTGCTAACGAAGAAGCATACGCTAACGAAGAAGCATACGCTAACGAAGAAGCATACGCTAACGAAGAAGCATACGCTAACGAAGAGGCATATCCCAATGAGGAAGCTGTTTCTAACGAAGAAGCTGTCGCTAACGAGCAAGCTGCTATTGGAAAACAAGAATACTCTAATGAAGAAGCTGCTGTTAACAAAAATCCGAATGAAAATGAAGTCAAAGCTAATGAAGGTAATGTTGTAAACGAGGAACCTATCGACGATAACGTCCTTATGGCCATCAATGATTCTAACAAAATGGAAGGAAACGAATTGAATGAAAATGATTCTAATGAAAAAAACGAAGGTCAAGTTGAAATGAATCAGCAAGATATTAATCGTTTTGAAATGAACGGTAATTATGCTAATCAAATTGAGGAATTTGAAAATGATAGATATTTACAGAACCAAGAGGCAGATGGAAACTTTGTTGAAAGTGAAGCAAACATTGAGCCTAATGATGAAGCTGAACAATACGAACGTATTTACCCTAACGAGTTTATTGAAAATTATACTAATCCAGAAATATATCAAAATGAAGATGATCAATTCTATGAAGAAGATATTTCCCAACAGCAACAGTCAGAAAATGATGTCCAAAATGAAGAGCCAATCCATGACAATATATTGATGGCAGAAGGAAATGATAGCAACGAATTTAACAATAATGTCGAAAATCAAGCAAATAAAAACGAGCAAGATGCTAAAGAGCTGTCAAATAATGAAGAAAATGTCGCTGGTGAAGCTTTGAATGAAAAACAAAATATCCCTGCAGAAGCTTTGAATGAACAACAAAATACCCCTGCAGAAGCTTTGAATGAACAACAAAATACCCCTGCCGAAGCTTTGAATGAACAACAAAACGTCCCTGATGCTGATATAAATCAACAAGAAAATGCTGCTGCTCAAATAAGCGAGGAAAAAGATTTTTTTGAACAAGCGGGAAATGATCAAGAGATGGCTGAAAGGGCCGAAAATGATATCGATTATAATGAATTTGGTCAAAATGAACAGTTCAATAATTCTGAAGATACAGTATTTAATAATGCTGAATATGAGAATCAAATCAATCAAGGAGTTGAAATTCTCGATAGTATCTACGAAGATCAAGATTTTGAAGCCATGGGAAACGAATCTAACGAGCAAGACGACAACCAAATTCTTGAGGAAAGAGATAATATAACTCCAAACAACGAATCTGAATTTTTAGAAAAGAATAATGAAGCCATTCAAAATGAGGTATTTGAAAAAAACTCTTGTAAAAATAGCTTAAATAATGATCAAAATCAACTGAACGGAAATTTAATTGATAATGACGTAAAAGCGATGGCATAAATTCAAAGATTTTTGCAGATTTTTTTTAAAAACATTGAAGAAAATTGTATATATATATAATTATATATATTCAAGAAATAGTTATTACTAAAAATTTCAAATTTTTATTATATATGTAATGGATTGTTTCATTTTTTTAATCTTATATATCTAGCAATATAAATTTTTAATATTAAAATACTAAATCATAGTAATTAATCTCATAATTGCGCATTTATTAATGTATATAAATTGAAAAAAATGTAAGAATATATAACCTTTATGAAACTTTTTAGAATTAAAAGTAAATAAATCAATTAATAAAGAACGATAACTGTAAGAATATTGATTGATAATTTATGAAAAAAATCAAAATATTGATCAAAATTTTTATTCTATGGTCGAGTATAATCACAATTTATATTTTCGTGTGATAGGTAACTAATTTTATTTTAAGAAATTATAAAATTGATTTGCATAATCATTTTAAATTGGATTTTCTGATAGTTTATGGCAAAAAATTTCCACCAAATAATTAAATACATTTTACCCAACTCCGAGCCGACACAATCGATTAAAAATTTGAACTGTAATCAGCCAAATTTTTTTATGGCATGCACGTATCCAGAAACTCTTTAGATGGGGGGGGGGGGGGGGGGGG
>LSSN01005690.1:0-18947 GCA_001970855.1 Smittium culicis | reverse complement strand
AAGCACTTATTGTAAGTATTATTGGCGGGATTGAAAAGGTATTTTGATTTTTCTATTTCTTCGCTTCGCTATAAAATTTTTATTTGCTAAAAAAGTAAATTATTCTACTCATTGGTCATTAATTTTCCATGCTATTTTATACACTGTAACTTTTTAAGCTATAAAATGACCTCTTCATAAAGAATCACTCATATGTTTAAGTTAATTTTTTTAGTTAGTAAAAATCATTTTAGTTCAAACTTTCCAGTTTAATTCAGTTAACTATTCCTTGAAGATCAAAAAGAACTATTCTAGGCTTTAAAGTACCAGAATTTTGGTTGGATTTTCTTACTTTTGATGTAAACCAACTACGAAATAGAGATTATTTTTGATGGTACCATTTTATATTCCAGAGTGTTATAGTGCATTAAAAATTATTCACCAACGAATAAGTTATTATAATGCATAAATAAATTTTCCACAAAAAAACCCCATCCAATGAATAAATTGAGGTTTTTTTAGCAAAAAAAATTTAAAAAAAATATATTAATAGAAATAATGAAATTCCTTTCAGCTCAGTCAATAATACTAACTATTTTGGGATAGCCGTGTCAAGAAAGCAATCTAATAAAAAAATGAGCTCTCTTCACTCAGAGGCTCAAAAATACTAAACTTTTTTTCAGTTAGATCGCCTTCATAGAGTATCAGCCCTATTAAAGCTTGTATAATAGCATTAATTGGATAATTTAGTCTTAGGATATCGCTTTATTTAAAAATAAAATTTATATCGAAAAATGTTTTTGAGCTTTCATTATTCGAGGTTATACTACAAATTGAATTAAATTTTATGCTGAAATATAATATTTCTTATTGATTAGACTTTTTTGATCACCGCTCCTAAAAGGGAGTATAAACTTTTTTTAGTTAGAAATAGTATTTCTAAAAAAATGTTATTTTATACCTTTTGTACAAGTGCTAACTAAATACTTTTAGATAAAGTAAAACTATTTTGGGATACTGTAGGTACTAAAACGGATATTGGTACAATAAGTGATAGTTTAAATTATTAAACATTTTAGTTAGATGACACTAATTTTCACAAAGAAATTTTCCATAAAAAGCGCCGAAATACAATAATTTTAATTTTTAATGAATCTTGGCGTTTATGCATCGTTATCTAAAGAGTCTTGAGTTCAGATACAAGTTTAAAGCCAATGATATGACATACTAAATATAAATTTAATATCTATTTTATGCTTATGGCTGATTAATTTAAATACTTTATAAATTTTATTCACTCTATTAAGAACTAAGTGTTTAAAATTTAGAATAAAAAATGAAAATATAATTATATATTAATATGAGGGATTCTTTACAATTTTCGACCAACACTCTTTGAAAAAAATGAATTTATTGATTCGTTTATGATTAATAATGAAATTTAATATTTGCTATTACCCAACAAAAAACCTATATTTCTTAGCCCTATTGCGGGTGGTAGACTGTTTTTGACCTACGTAATAAAGCCAATTGCGTTCCATTAAATCACTTTAATATCGTGTCTTATTCATTTATTAGTATATTTTTAAATAGCAGCAATTAATAGGTTTTATTATTAATCATAAAAGAATGAATACAGTAAAACCTCTGAGTAAGTAACAGGTATTTTTACCCCATTTTGGTCCAGATACCCTCTCAGAGAGCAATTTGCCATTTTAGAGGTTTTTTAATCGTAAAAATAGCTACAAAAAAACTAGATACAAATTAACAAAAATAATAAGCTTAAATCTAGAATTCTAAATACAATAATTTTATTTGTTTAAATTTTTTATTTAAAAAAAAAGTAAAATTTAATTCGTCAAGTACATGTTTTAGTACCGATGTTTCATTTTACAGCCATTTTACAACAGAGCTGCGAATTGCCTTCTCAGAGTGCAATTGACAATAGGCCAGATTATTTGCAATATAAATATCCAATACGCAAATAAAATTTACTAAAACTTGGAAATTTAATATAATTAGCCTATAAAGTTACTTTATTAATAATGTGGGTATTCTTCAAAGAATAAATCAATATTTTTTCAGTTTAAAATTCATAAAATTGCCTTCTTAAACGGTTACCACCTTAAAATGTTGCTTACTCAGACATTTTACAGTAAATTCATTTTTTCGAAAGTGTTGAACGGGAAAGGGTTAAACCTTTCAAGGGCAGTAGTTATTTTTTGATCTACAAAATATAGATAACTATATTTAATATAAATACATCAATTCTGAGACCTTTATGAATATTCGTATACTGTAAATGAGCAACAAATAACAAATTTGCTTATAAATCGAAAACGAATCAATAAATTTGTTAATTTTAAGAGCGTTGTACGGGAAAGGGTTAAATTAATGTGGTAATTCTAGCTCATAATATGAATTTGGTTATTATCCCTCTAATAACTAAAAAAACATTGATCATCCCCTGTATTAGACAATGTAATAATAATATTGTCAATTTTGAAACTTTTATTAACCATTTATTCACAGAGAAGTTCCAGAGCATCAATAGATAAATCAATGGCTCAAATCTCAGAACCAATAAGCTCAAATATAGAATGTAATTTTATACGTTAATCCTTTAACAAATAATTTAACTGAATTTTGTTCTGACACCATTATTCTCTTCATCTTATTTTTTATTTCTTTCCTTAGTGCTAAAAATTTCTTGTTTTTGAATTTGATAGTATTTTTACTTATTTAGATGCTGGAAGAAACAATATTCCATTTATTTGGTATACGAGCACTAAATAGAAAAATAAGCAATATCCAAACCGCGATACCACCTCTAATATGATTCATTTCATTATTTCAAGCATTGCACATCTTGCAGCACTCAAACCTATTAAACATTTAAAGAGCAAAAATTTAATAACCGTGTCGTATCCTCATACAAAAACAGACATCTCCGTAGATATAAATTCTGTGGAGAAAATTTTAAATGATTAGAGCTATTATATAATGAAGGTAGTTATGTAGATACAAGTACGTAGAATTAATCGAGCTCGAAGAGCGAAAATTAATTTATATTATTAAAAGAGAAGAGAAATATTATGTGCTATCATCTTTATTATGTAAATTAAGAAAATTCTAAAGTAAAAAAGAAGAATTAGTAAAATAATTCAGAAAAAAAATCTATATAAACCTCAGGTACAATTATGTTGTATAGTTATCATCTTCCGCAAAGGTAAATAATTAGGGGGCTGGGTTTGGTGGGACATTATGTTTCTCTTCTCTTTTAATAATATTAATTAATCTTCACTTTTCGAGCTCGATTAATTCTACATTATTTCTCAGACAAGAGAAATATTAAGTCAATTAAGAGAGAACCGATTGAGTAATATTTGAATAAGAATCGCTTGATAGTTTTTAGTAAGAGCTAAACATATAATAACTGGACCAGTTATCTTGTGTTAGAATTGCATCCGTGAAATCCCCGTTCTTGCTGTTATTGTTGCCCCAATCGCTCTAGCCTTGGGAGTGATTCGTTTCTTTTCCTTGGCTGTTATTATTTTTATTGATTTTATTATTCTGGATATACTATCCACTGTTAGCGGTTTGCTAAAATTTTTAATTTTTCTAAATAAACGGTTCACTATTAAGTATTTATTGTTCACGTGAGGCTTTGAACAAGGAATATTTGCTATTATTTGCTTATATAATCTATAATCAATAATGGAGCATAGTATTTTCTCACTATGCGCTTTAATTTCAGCCAATCCTTCAATTGGGCTACTCTTACGTTTTTCTTTTGGTGCGCAAATGATTAATTTTATCGAGTTGTTTGAAATCTCTGTCCTCTCATCATCTACTTGATGGATTTCGCTTGCTCTGAGGAACCCGAACACTGCTATTAGCCTGCATGTTTTTGACGCGAGTTCCTTTGTGTTTAGGTTATTTATAGTACCTAATATCTTAAAATGGTCAGTAATAGGCTTTAAATCAATAAAGTTATAAGTAATCTTTATTAAATTTAATTCAATTAAGATTTTCATGAATTCTATAAAAAAAATTTCTTTTTCAATTCTTTCTTTGTCTGTGACGAGTTGTAATAGTGCTGATTTATACGCAATATTTTTGATTGTTTTAGTTTTTTTTCAATGAATATTTTTAAAAGATAATTAATAATATCTGATGCTGTTATTTCGCTAGATATTCCTATATCGTGTCTCTAATCCATAAAGTCTTTTTGTGTTGAATAATATCTAGGTCTTCTTTTAATAGATCTAGTGTTAGCTGTTATTAGATCTAGAGCAAGGTCTCAAAGGCTTTCTTTCTGAAGGGTGCATCGCTGATTTCCCATTCTATCAGCGACCAAGAATTGTTCTTGAGTAGAGGATATTTGTCGCTTTTTGGGTCTGGCATAATCTCTAAAGCCTGTATTTGAATGGGCTCTGCAATTTTGATTTTTTCCAGAGTCGGGTACCAAATCGCAGACTTCCACCTTGGCGTTATTATTTTCATTTTTATCCTTTCCCGTGCTACTTTCTGTAGGATCTGTGGTATTAGATTCCATGGGGGACAACAGTAAGGGCTGTTCAATTGTGACCAAAAGCATCTAAGTGCGTTGGCTCCTACGTATTGACTGTCTTTGTACCAACTGTAATATTTGTATCGCTTCTTGTTCTGTTTTGTTGCAAACAGATCCATGTCTTATGGGCCAAATTTTTTTTTGAGTTTGTTGAATTTCTCTTTTAATAGAGACTATTCAGTTTGAGCTGTCAGTCTCGATGGTGCGTCTGCCAGGTTGATTTACGTTGGTAAATAAGACATCTGAGGACTGTATTTGTCTCTATACAGTGAGATCACAGTTTCTCTGAGACTTTTAGTAATTTTTGGAGAATTAGTTCCCCCAAATTTCCGCACGATGTTAATGTTGTAGTGTTTTCTGAATATACTAAGACTGAGCGACCAACAACACTGTGAAGTTGTACCACGTAATACACTGCTAATAATGTCTTGAAGTTTATATGAGCTGATACTGTCGATGGAGGCAAAAATCCCGAATAAGACTGGGACCCAACAAATATTCCTCATGCGGTGTCGCTGGCATCGGTAAATATTTGCATTTATGGAGTCTCTGGTAGGAACAATAGACCATTTCATTTTTGTAGGCTCTGTTTCCAGAATTCCAAATTCTGAATTGCTGGAATGTTCAGAATCACCGTGACCGTCCATGATTTCAGATTCTTCGAGGAATTTTTTTTCAATTCCAAAAGTCTCCTCAACATTAGACTACTTGGGAGAAGAGAAACCGACATTACTTGTGCTTTTCCAATAAAGCTCGCCAAGCTACTCAGTGTTATTTTGTTAGCTTTGATCAGTTTTCTGAAGTCTCGTCTGAGATCCCATATCTTGTCTGATGGGACTTTTAAAATCATTTTTCGTAAGTATATCATCATCACCAGTTTTTTAATTGATTGAGATGGTGTCATGTTGGACTTCTCCATCTTGACATTGTACCCCTGTTGGGTTAGCTTGGAGCATAATATCCTTTTATTCTCCATACATCTTTCCTTGGATTTGACTATTATTTAAAGGTCGTCCAAATATGTAGATTCTCTGATTCATTGAGATAGCACCCAATTTAGTATTGGGTGTAGCACCTTTGTAAAGGTATGAGGATACAGTGAGAGTCATAACTGAAAAACACGAAATTGTAAGATCTTCCCGTTCCATTGAAAACTAAGATATTTATCACACTTCTGGTGTATCAGAATGTGTATAAAAGCGTCTTCTAGATCCAGAAAGGTCATAAAGTCTTTTCTCCTGATCATAATACATATGGATGTCTGAGATTCCATTTTGAAATTCCTCTTCTCGACATAGTTGTCGAGTTTCGAATGTCTTGGACTCGACGTATATCTCTTGTATTCTTTGGTATTTTAAAGAGCTTATTATAAAAACCTGGTGTCAAACTCATTACCTGCTCGATTGAATTATTTGTTAGGATAGCAGCGACCTCCTTGGCGATTCCGTCACTGGCCTCCTTGTTCATTTTACGCTTGTATCGATGTGGATTAAGAGTGAGTGGTGGACCATAATTGATCATATTTTTCTTCTCTTTCAAAAAACTTCCAAAGTTCTCCAGAATATGGTTCTTCGCTCATAAACCTCATGAGCTTTTAAAATTTTCCCTCATTAAGCATTTAGCTTATCCAGATTCAGATTCCCGAAAGGAATCTTGAACCCCTACTTCACTATTATTCTGATCCACTTTTATCTGCGATTCTGGCCTAGGTGATTCAAAACGTATCGATCCATCCTCCTATGGTGAAGGAGAATTATGGCTCTACTGATAGCTCTTGTTTTCCCCCTTTGCCTGAAAATTTCTGCCCTTATACGATTGTGCTGTCTAAACGCTGCTGGCAGTATTCGGGGAAGCTTTATGAAGAATTTGCGCCATTGCAGATGTCATGTCAAACGCAGTCTGCTGGCTAGGACAAAAGGGGCTCCTCTTCCTTCTACTTATTGTTGTTGGCTTCTTATCTGAAAGGAGAGCATCCAATTTTTCGCTCTGAACTAGTGAATTAACAGTTGATTTCACTAATTGTGGTACTCTATCTGGGAGCTCCATCGACTTATGTAAATTGCCAATTCTGTTTTTAGTGATGCTCGAAGCTACATCCGATAACAGTTCTCTCATCATGCGTGCAAATTCCAGATCTTCGTAACACTATATACTTGTGGCTAGGTCCTTAAGTTTTCTGTGCACGTAGTAATCAATAGGCCTTGTCATGCTCGAAAGTGCTATTTGAATTCCGTAAAGCGCTGCGTCGTTCTTTCTAACGGCAGCAGTAGCTGCTTCGTTAAGTGGAGGCGGAGTGTATTTCATTCCTAAGAATTTAGGACACTTGTAAATATTTTCCTTTCTTTCTTCCTCAGGTATTGAGCTCCATAAGAGGTTGGTATCAAAAGATGGGATTGCTTCAATAAATCTCGGGAAGCTTTCTATCTCTACTATCGGGGCTCTGACTTTCTCGTGTGGGTCATCACACTCAATATTTTGAACTTCCATGGCCTGGGTTTGCTGTGCGCCCTGTTCTTCTATTTCATTATAGAGAAATCTAACCTTTTCTTTTAGATCGTTGAGAGCTTCAAAAAATTTTTCTTGGATATCTTGTTGCATTTTAAAGTAGAGTTATTTATCAAAGTATATCAATGCGGTAGTGTACCATTGTGAAAGAAAAGATGATAGCTATACAATATAATTGTACCCAAAGTTTATATAGATTTTTTTTTAAGAATTAGTTTTCTAATTCTTTTTTGCTTTAGGATTTTCATAACTTACATCATAAAGATGATGACACTTAATATTTCTCTTCTGTGAGAAATAATAGAAAAAAAAATAATAGAAGTCAGTTATTTCGAAATAACCTGTATAAAAAAAATTCATAATGGATATTTTGAAATAACTTACATATTTCAGAAATACCTATTATTTATCGATTATGCTCGAGGAATTTGGAAATTAGTTGTGCATTTCGATATGGGAAAATTTTTCTTAACTCATGACAAATCTCTTAATTAAAATCAAACGACCTAATAGCTACTTTATTTCGAATTAAGGGGGCTATTATTAAATTAATGAGTTATTTCTAAATAATAGGCGTTTTTTAACCCTTATTGGCCAAAAAAAAGACAATCGTTTTGGCTTTGTATCCCTTTCTGTTATGCACAGAAACACTCCAAAACTTAATGGAACGTCATAGAACATCCTTGAATACAATGGAGCCTAATGGAGCATCAAAGAAAATCATGGAATACAATGGAACCTTATTGAACATCAAAGAACATCATGGAAAATTTTGAAATACAATAGAATGTTATCCATTGATTATTTCCAGTCGCTTCTAGAACCTTCTAAAACATTTCATTATATTCTGGAAGCTATTATTTGAAAATTATTAATTTTTTTATAATTATCTTTATTTAATAGTATCATTTAGATTTTTCTCAAAATTATAAAAGGGATAACCTTTTTCCATTTTATAGGAAAATCTAAGTGTATTATTTATTTTAATATATTTATCTCACTAAATATACATTATCCCTATAATATTAAATAAATAACATTATCTTAGTCTTAGTCTTAGTCTTAGTTTCAGTTTCAGTTTCAGTTCGATCTTAGCCCTGCCTTTACTCCTTCCTATGTGCCTAACAATCCACGTGCCCAGAAGATTTATAATGCAAAGTATAGGTGATTCACCAGCCCCCTTAAACCATTGTCCAGTGATTACTTAGTTGTTAGAGAGGCGGAGGAGAGTTTTTTGAAAGATTATTTTTTTAACTTTTTAAATATTTTTTATGGTATTTCATTTACTTTTATATTATGTTTAATAAGTGCTCTCAGTCAAGAAAACAAAGAAAAAAAAGTAAATTTATTATATTATACTTTAAACACTAAATTTTCAAGATGTTTTAGATCTGGAGGAATTTGCTATAGAATCACATAGAATTTAAATATCATATCCTTGACTCGTTTGATAGGGCCTCAATTAGCTGCTAATACAAGATTGTGTGATGAGACGTTAAATCAGAAAGATTTAGCACATTTCCCTGTGTAAGCAACCAGTTCAAGGCAAATGATGTGTTTAAAATTAAGGTAGCTATAATCTAAATTCGAATTTTAAGTTTTTTTAACTGGAAAGTAATTAAATTTAAACTTCGTGAAAATAAAAATGCAGTATTCAACTCTTTCAGGCTAAAGGTTACTCAATTAACCCTTTCCCACCCAACACTCTTAAAAAAATCAAATTTATTAATTCGTTTATGATTTAAAATAAAATTTATTATTTGTTTTAAAAATAAAATAAACCAATAATTCTTAAAGTCTCTGAATTAAAGAATTTTTAATCAAGTATAGTTTGTTATATTTTGTAGACCAAAAATAGTATACCGCCTGTGAAAGGGTAAACAGTTATTTTAAAGATTTGAACAATCTGTTAATGTTTCGTTTCTGAGCCTTTTTATTTGACTTTATTTTATTTCGATGAAAGTATACATTTCTTGTTGTACAGAAATATATCCACACCGCTGCATGAATGGACATACGTATGTGATTTTTTTTTATTTCTGGTCAAAGAGATTGTACTAATAACCGAAGCAACACTTTAATATTTTTTTAACTTGTGTATTTTTTGATAGTTTTCTGTATACTTTTAAATTATGTTTAATAAACTCTCTGAGAAAACCCATTACACCCCCCGAAGCAACAGAAATATTAGATTATGAAAGAATAACTGACCCAAAAAAAAAGAAAAGAGAAAAAGCAAAGATTATCAAGTTCCCATTCATAAATTTGATTTTTTTTTTTGTTTAAAATCTAACCTACACATACTTGGAACTTTTTAAAGTAAAAAAAGAGACATAACGATTGGGGAAAAGCTCTAAAGGCGGGTATTTACTTTATTTATCAAAATAATTTTAAAAGAATAATCTAGATGTGAAAAAAGTGGAGGGGGGAGGGGGGTAAAAGAGAGAATATGGTAAAAAGATATCTGTAAAGTTGATGAGGTTAGTAAGATAGGGTGTAGGATATGGCAATAAAAGATTGGCCATAAAGAAACTTAAACAAAAGGGACGTTGCGAGTTGAGAGAAATATATTATCTTCTATTTTTAAATTTCTTTGAAGGAGGCTTAGAACCTCTGCTGGAGGTGGGCTTTTTATCAAATGTCTTTCTTTTCCCGAATTTAGATTGATCCCTAATTCCCGAGTCAAACTTTGAATTTTTCGCGAAAGGTTTATTGTTATCTCGACTGCCTTTTGTAAACTTGTTTTTGAAGTTCTTGGCAGATGTTGAGCGGTGTTTGGATGAGCTAGCTTGATTATCATAGTCAGGCTCTGAGGACTCGTCAGCATTTTGATATAATTCGTTTTTGAGTTCTTCGATGTTTAAATCTTCTTCGCTATCGGAGCTTGAGATTTTAGAAGTGCTTTCAGGTTTATTAATATCATGTATAACACCACTATCAACAGCTTCAGACTTAGGGTCGATCTCCTGATCAGATTCTGGTTCAGCTTCAGATCCGGCCTCTTTTTTGGCTTCGGCTTCAAATGCTACAGATTTTTTATTTTTATTTTTTAGCAATTTTTTCTTTTCAACGTTTTCTTCTTGTTCCTGTTTTCTTCTAGCCTTTTCAGTTAGCAGCTTTTGTTTCTTTTTCTTCATTTTCTCAATTTCTTCTGGAGTTTTATGGATATATTTATGAAACATAACATCACCTTCGCAAAGACCGTCTTCAATTTTAACAAGTTCGAGCTCTAAGCGAGGCCCAATTTCAACTAGCTTGACAGATCTTTGATCAGATTTTCTATTTCCGCGGCCAATATAGTTTTGAGATAGGGTGACTTTGCTTTCGCCGTTATCTTCCATTTCAGATTCAGAAGCATAGTCTTCATTTAGAACAAATTCACCGATATCTATCATATCACTTAATTTTTTGCCGATTTTGGAGCTTTTAGTTTCTTTAACTGTCAGATCTGCGTTTAATAGTCTTTTAATACCTTTGCTAACTCCAACAGTTTTTACAGTTATTAGATAGTGCCTAAAATCGATAGTATCGGTGTCGTCGTTATAATTGAGGAGAACGACTCTTCGGGCGTCTGCTAAATGCATTTTACTTGGGTTGATCGCAGGGAACATGCTTTGGAACATAGTTTTCATGAGTTTAAATTGGATTTTATTATCGTCATTTCCAAAGTTGTTTAATATCATCTAAAATTATAGTGTAAAGCAAAACAATATTAGGGTTTAAAATTTTTTGGGATATGGATATGAATAATCGAGTTTAAAAAAATGGTAAGGTAAGTAGGTAAAAAATAATGTTACCAAAGGGGATGTGTTAAATTCAGAGCCTAAAGATTTGGGAGTTTTCTGCAGAGCTCTACAATCTTTAGCAAGAGAGTATTGTTTTACTCTGAAGGATAGGGTTGGGCCCCTAGGGAAAGTGCCTATTTTCATATTCGTCCCTACCATAGATTGAGAGAACAATACAAGATGAGTTACGCCATATTGACCAGCTACCATCAAATAATCGCGGAGTTTATTAGTTTTTCTTTCTCTTAGTTTAGAGGCGGTGTGGGGTTCCATAACTCTTCGAAAATCATTAACTAGTTCAGATATTACAGATCCTACCTTTCCAAATCTTACGACGAAAGATTTAGGAAGCTTCTCGGTGGTTTCAGATGGTTTCTGGGTCTGCCTCTTTTTCTAGAGTAATTTCAAGAAAGAGTTAGTGTTGGTAAAAATCTTAAGTGTTTATTAAAAAAATTACTCTTTTCTGTGCCATTTTATGGTTACTCTGTAAGATATTTAAACTAGAAGCTAACGTGTGTTGGAATAAATAGCCAGGATCACAAGTAGTTGAGTTACTTTAGAATATGCAGACGCTTCAGCAATAACTTGCAGTTTTTTTTTATTCGAGTTCAAAAGTTTTCATTTAGAGAAAAAAAAATTCAAGGAAATTGATCACGCTTTCAATGAGTATGATTGGAAAGCTACTCTAAATTCGACCTTGATTCGTTGGGAAAACAGTACTTTCGCTTTTATACTAGCCTATAAGGTATAGGATTTACTGGCTTTATAAAAACTCATCCATTCCTGATTACCCAATAATTCGGTGCTATTTAGCTGAATACTAGAAAGTAGAGCATAACATCTAAAAAAAAAGATACAAAACGCAGACAGCTTCTTTTTTCATTGTAAAGCTCAGGACTTAGCCAATTTCTTTTTTAACCCTAATATGTCCAACAATCTTTGTAAAAACGAATTTATTGATTCGGTTATAACTTATATGTAAATTTACTATTTGCTGCTATTCTAAAATATGATAATTTTTATATGAGTCTCGGAATTAAATTACTTGTGTTGACCACAGTTCAATAAATTTAATAGATCAAAAACTGTCTATGCCCTGGGGAAGGGATAAAGATATATTAGAATATGTTTTTCTTGTAGAATATGTTTACTCTCGGAAAATATGCTAACTCTCGAGCAATATTCTAACTCTCGTAGAATATGCTTACTCTCGGGCAATATTCTTATTTTCAGAGAATTTGAAGTCATGAATGAAGCAAATTATATTTTGCGAGGTTAGATTTATCTGCAGCATTGTATGTAAAATTTAGATCCTTGTAATCATAGATATGTTGCTATTTCATTGAAAGCACCAATAAATTCAGCGCCCACTCAATAATCGAAGCGTAATATAACACATTGGTTATTAGTATATCTAAATTATTGCCTATAAATATATTGGTTTTCGTTAATATAAAATAAAAATAAAATAAATTGTTGTTAGACTATTATTACTGACTATTTTTTAATATTTGACCTATTAACATATGATACTACGTTGAGGTGGCTATCTTTAAGACGATTTATTCGGTATAAATATTATAGAGCACAAAAGGCCTACGGTTTTAGGAAGAATTAAACTCTATGATAGCATAGCATTCATGGCTAGTAGTATGCTATCAGTATATAGATATTGAAAGGGAAAATGAAACCAGCTAGGTGAGTGCATGGATGGGTCAATGAGATCCATATACTTGGGAGATCGTCGGTTGGTCACGATTATCGCATCGACTGTTCAATTATAAATTGGATTATGACACTGTTTTCCAAAAAATAATTCGGATAACTGGACTGTGAAGCGGCGTAGTGGGTAATTTGAGCTAAAAATAGTAAAAATTTCCGCTGGCACCGAGAAGGTTATCGGCACCTGTCACGCCTAATCTCGCTCCCGAGTTCCCAACTCCCGTTGCTTCGGAGCTCTCACCGGTAGTGCGCGAAAATGATTTAAATTTGAATAGGATACACTGAATCAGAGTATGTGGTTTGTTTGTTTTATTTCTTGATGGAATTATACTGTATGAGGTGAGCTTTGTTGGGAATTGTGTTAGAAACTGAGATTTTACATATTTCTGTGTAAATTTATCTGAATATTCCCACACACGATTGTAACATAATGAACTTTGGTAATAACCAAATACTAAAGTCATCTATAGTGAAATTGCAGCCTATTATTACTTTTTAAGTAGATTATTAAGTCCCAGTTTCGTAACTGGACTACTGTTCTTCGTGTCGACATTCTATTATGTTTCCTTGGTGTTTTTCTATCAGGTATGCGTTTAATACAGAGTTTATTCTCATATATTCGGGGAGATATAATATAAACGAAAAACTATTGATTTTAATTATTGCTATAAACGGAAATACGAGTCTATGATCCAAATTTTAGCTCAACTGATGAGCTTTGATATTCCTGGAATTGAATCATCCTTTATCGCCTTTATGATATTCAGGGCTATCGTTTCTGTTCTTTCCGGGCGAGGTTTTTTATGATTAGATAGAGTCACTAAGATAAGTTGAAATGCGAGTGTTTATGCTTTTCATATTATTGATTCTTGGCTCAGTATCATGGACTGAAGAATCAAAATTGGTTGCTGCGATGATTTCAGGGTGATACCCCCATAACTTTGATGAAATGCTCGTGTTTTTTAGATGTTTGCTTTTTTTGATTTTAAGAAAATTGAGCAAGCTTTATTAGATCGCGTTAATCAGATTCATAGTAATTATCTTACAATCTGAGGTACTATTCGAGAATCCGATAATTCTCTCAGTCTGTCTATTGGCTTCTGGGTGGAAGCTGGAAGTCACTATCTCTTTAATTTTTGAAATTTCCATTAGTCTGCGGTAGAATTTAACTGCGAATTGAATTCCTTAGTCCTAAACTATTTTGCTGAGGAATACACACTGAGAAAAAAAATTTTGAGAAGCAGATCTGTGGTTTTCTCGGAACCTGGTAGTTTTTTCAAAGGTAGAGTTTTTTTACTTTCATGGGTCGGTATACTACCATTAAAATCATTGATTATTCGTTTGATTTGTGTAGCTTGGCAAATACAAACACGACAACTAAGCTACATAGTTTATTTGAGAAAGGTAACCGTTGTGGAATTTTATATTTTATATTATTTTCTTGGTTTATTTTCCAAAAGGTTTCGTAAAGCTTATTTTAGCTATAAGTCTAATTAATTATACTTAGGAACTAATATTTTCTTTTAATCAGATCTATTTTCTTATCTATTCCTAGGTAGCCGGTTATTTTTGAGTCGTAATAAGAGATCATAATATCACTTATGCTTATTTCCGGGTTATATATTTTATTTTTAGCTGATGATATTCCCATATTAATTTTAATTTAGATATCGTGGATTTTACTATTCGATTAATTTAATTTAATTTAATTTAATATAATTATAGGATTAAATTTTGGTATCTATTTTATTGTTTGCTACAACCACGCTAAGAAAATGGCATAGTATTAAAATTTTATAAATTATGGATATTTTATCTTTGATTTATGGTCTTAGTGATTGTGCGTCAATTATTATTCTCAGATTTCCTTATCTTAATTAGGTTTGGAAATTGGATCTTGAGAATTCTTGGAACCATCTTTAATGCCACTGGTTGTAAGACTTTGCGTTTTTTCAGTAATAAACGTTTTTATAATGTGATAATAAAGTGATATCATGTTTGTGCCTTCCAATTAGTATCTCTATCTACTCAGTGCAGCTAATATTCCAAATTATTTCTTATTTTGGACATAAAAGCTAACATCTGGGTTGTTGGTTTTCTTGGAAAGGTATTTGATCTGTTTGAAGTTGCCGTAAAAATCAGCTTTTGATATTTTTGAACCATTATAAAAATCTGATACATCTGCTTCGAATATATTTTCTTGATTAGGTCCAGAATATCTTTGAACTCGATAATTTACAAGGGAAGCAACTGGGCTTTTATAATTAATTTCTCACTCTTCAGTACAGTTGAAATTTTTTTCTTTACTGGCTAGCTTGTTTATAGGTAGGGGAACCATCAAGTTTTTTGTAATAAATTTCCTGAAATAAATCAAAAAGCCTAAAAATATGAATACCTTTTGCTGAAGTATTTTCTTTCTATTCCATGATGTACTTTATTTTTTTAGGGGCGGTTTTATTACAATTTCAGATATTACACGTTTATTAAAATCGATTTCAGCTACTTATAACTTACACTTACATAATCTGAAATTCAGTTGAGTTTCTTTTAATTTACTGAGTACGACCTGGCATTCTCAGTAAGTTTATTGGCCAAATTTAAGTTAATAAAGATTTATCCTAGATAATTTATCGCATAGTAACCCATTAATTCTATGATTACGCTTTTTATCAAATGTTGGAGGGTTGTCGGAAATTTGAAATACATAAAGATACTACCTGTTAGTTGAAATGAACATATCAAAACTTGAAGTCGGTTTTCTATCCATCGCTCTGTTTTATTCGTACCAAGTCGTATTCACCTCTAACTTCAAGTTTATTAAATAATTTAGCTATATTGAGAAGATTAATTGTATCTTTAATTATATAGTGGCGGTGCCGTTATTTGACTGTCATTTCATTGAGTATAATATAGTCATCTAAAATTAATAAGTTATAATATTTCCTTCTAGTGAACATAATTGGGGATTCTGAGGCTGACTTGTATTTTTATATCGCTCTCATCAGTTATTATTCGATATACATATTAAGAGACTTGATACCCTTGGTGTGGATGAATAATTGGACCCCATATCGGGTTTTAATTTGGGATTGGAGCATTAGAACAGTCTTATTTTATATGAGTCGGTAATTGATCTACGAAATATTTGATTGTGACGCTTCTGAGCTTTCTGTATTCCTCAGGTAGTTCAGAAATCAGTTGATTTTATTTTTGATTTCTGCTTCCTTGGCTATCTATGTTTCGTATTATATTTCATAAATAGCGTTTAGAGATGGCTTTTTGCAGAATTTGATATTATTGAAGCTAAAGATTCTAGATTTCCAGTTGATATCTGGGTTTTTATTTTTTAACCATGACGTATAAAGATTGATGGGATTTTATTGAGAGTGTATAGGATACAATTTGATCTTTATTTTTTGCGTTCTGATAAATGTCCTGAATATTTTAGTACATTTGTTTGGGATTGTCCTAAAAAAGTGGTTTTAAATTTGACGTTTTCACCTGTATCGAGAAAAAAGTTTTTTCAGGCTTGTTAAAATATTTCGGTGTAAACTCTAGATCGAAATTTTTTTCACTTGCTTCTAAATACAGCAAGATTATTTTATTAGCAAAATATTTTAGGGTATTAGAATATAGTATTGTTATTAAAATAAAATGGTTATATAACTTACTATTTTGTATCAAAAGTTATAGTCTTACTCGTAGTTAACATTCGATATTCTTTTGAGTGTTAAATTTTCTCGGGAATTTCTTTTGGCGGCACTAAAGTTCGATGCTGCTGCTGAATCCACAGTATATGCATAACCATAGTTCGTATCGTTGTCTTTAATATTTTTTCGCTGAGCGGGACTCTAGGTTTGGAAGTTATGGCATCTTTTTCCGTCATAAAAATTTTTTTCCTGTTGAACTGGCTGTTTTCAGTTAGTCTGATTTAGTGGAGCCTGTCAACTAAATATATTTTGGCATAAAAATTCGAATTTTTCGTCATTTATCTGGAAAATCATATTAAACTGTTTTCAAGCCTGATTGATACCCTTGTTATATTTATGAGAGAATCTATTAGACCTGAAAAAACCAGGTACTGAATTTTTTTTTTTTTGGGCTTAGTACAAAAAAAGATTGATTTATCAGATTAGTGTTGCAAAACCTACTTTATCGTATAAGGGATATGAATTCTTTAGCGTATACTTTTAATGAACTCGATGACTAATTTCAGTTTCTGATTATTCCTCAGTTCATTATACTGTAGCTGAGAGGGTAAAGTCGATTCAGATTTTATTAATGAAAGAAAATTAGCTTTGAAGATATGAGCCTTTCTGTATTATCAGTGCTCCGAAAAAACAAGAAGCAGTTCTAATGATATATGCTCATATAATAATATCTTGCTTGTATCTTTGGCGAATAACTCTGAAATGGATTAGAAGAATATTCCCATGTTCAATAATGATTCATATTCAAACACATCACCGTCAAGCTTTACGGTGTCTGTGAGTTTGATTTTGATAGTAAAGATCGGCACCGCTAGTCGGAAGTAGTTATAATGAAATTTGTTTTTGAATATCTGTGTTTGTATTCTAGCTTGTTTCATTGCATGTGCTTGTACTAGGGATTGTGTGTGTTTTTTTTTTGACTTGCACTTCTGTTTATGCTTGGAAATACTCGTGGATCTAGGCTTGCACCTGAACTCTAATCATGTTATTGAAATACTCATTATTATGAAATATCATTTTCTTGAGCTTGGATTTGTTTTTATCGCGTTTCATAATTATTATTACTATTATTTCTGACCGATTTTTACTTGTGAAGAAAGGGAGAGATTTGGAGGAATGAGCTAAATATTTTCTATAATTTTTACATGGTTAGTTTTATTAGATATTATTGTATACTATGCTGCTCAGACTGTAAATATGATTATTTTCAAGATGATTTATTTAGAAATAAAATTTAAATTATATATGAGCTATGTAACAACAGAAATAAAACTTGTTGATCATCTTATTCTTCATGACAAGGATTACACTATCAATTGCAATGGGCTCAACTTTCAATTGTTCAAATGGGTCAAAAAGTAAGCTGATTACCGCTACATTGTTATAACAATTAGTAGTTTTCTGATAGAAATAACAAGATTTAGAATTATATTCATAAAAAATAGTTATATAAACCCGAGCTTAGCCATCTCCCTGAAATGGCTAAACTTTACAACATTTATCTTCAATCTCATGTCCTTGTCCTCTTTTCTATAACTTCTATCTCATATAATTTTAATAATAATAAATCCATGGTAATTTTAGTCAAAGTCATGAAGACTTAAATGAAATGCATTAATATATTTGGTTGCGGATCCATAAGTCACAAACATTATGATGCAAATAATTAAATGTTTGCGCTCTAAGCATAATGTTCATGAGTATCTACTTAGTATTATTATCTATGTTATTTTATTATATACGTTTAAACTTATGAATTGTTTACGTATAAAAAGGAGTCTTTTTCCTCAAAGGAAAAAAGCAGATTCTTTTTAGTTTTGAATAAAGGAAATATTAAAAACACGAAACAAACTCAAACAAAATTTAATTACTTATTATTATTGTATGAAGAGTAAAATACAATTATGTTGTTGCCAATTTTATTATATAATCGAAAAACAATTATTCAATGTAAAAATAAAATTTTTTAAAATATATATGCATAATTAAAATAAATTTCTTCCAACTATATAAACCAAGGTACGTCTCATTCCTAAACTTTACCATTTTTAATAAGCCAGTAGGGCTGCGGGTGACGGAACATAATTTTATTTTACTCTTCATACAATAATAATAAGTCTTCATGACTTCGGCTAAAATTATCATTGTATTTCATTCGTAAAATATAATTATGTTACTCCAGATTTTTCTCTTAATACCAGGTTTGTAATTATGTTTAGCGGAGCTCTTTAAAGCTGGTAATAAGTATCAAATATCCCCTTACTTGACCAAAATCCAAGAGAAATAACATTCTCATATGATACGCCAGATTTTGATGCAATTGGTTGAGCTAGGTGCTCTGGATTTAGGTCTCTTTTCATGGGCAGACAATGGTATTAAATCCATCAAACTGTTTATATGTTTGCCAATCCTTTGCGCAGTTATTTTCTTATGCGTGAATTTAAAGTTTCTTATCAAATAGTTAATTTTTATTTCATCATTAAGTTTATGAGGTCCCCAACAATGCTCTGAAGCAATTCTAGCTTTATAATTCCTATAAGCTAACACAGGGCATATGTACTGAATAGAATGACGATTTATGTGGCATACTTTTTCCGTTGAAGAACCAGAGCGTCATTCTTTAGGGCTTAAAATCACAAATATAGCATAACTGGAAGTTATTTTAGTTTTTCC
>LSSN01005687.1:0-16999 GCA_001970855.1 Smittium culicis | reverse complement strand
GCCCCCCCCCCCCCCAAGGAGTTTGCCAACTAGCCCCAACTGGACTTCGTTTTAGTCAATGCGATGATTTATTAAATTGAAGTGAAAAGTGCATGTCTTTTTGAAGAGAAACCAGAATATATTGTAGCCTGGTAGTGATTTTGTTAATTGTAATCAAGGCAGGTTTGATAATTTTATGTGAAAACCATGAAGGCCTTAACTTATGAATAATATGTTCTTATATGCTTAGAGAAGAAGTTTATTTTGGCCATGAGAGTAGTCAAAGTAGGTTTGTACCGATAGTTTGGAATAAAGTTATATTAGTTCTATGAGTTAAAATTAAATGGTATCGGATCTTATAGCCATTATCCATTAGCGACAAGATAAGTGTTTGGAATTAACAATTGTACACGATAAAAACTTGGAAACTTAAAATAAAGAGTGACGAGATGTATGAAGAAGTGTAGTAAATTGCGAATAGGTATTGGATAAATAAAAATGACAAGGAATAAATACTAGAAATAAATAAAAGATGGTAGATGTGTAAAAAAAAAAAAGATATTTTGTATTTAAAAGAGGACGCGTGTGATGACATTTTCGTTCATTGAGCTGATACCTTTGTAGATGGAGTTGATATCGTGGGAGTTAGTGAGGGTGACATCAGCGATAAAGTAAGCGATATCGCCACGGGAGTCGGAGACTTGTTTGGTGACGTTGTAAGGGCTGAGGATGGAGTTGAGTTGTTGGAGGACACCGGGGACGTTTTTGTGGACGTTGACGATGCGGAGGGTGGTGTTGTCGGATGATGGGATGGCTTTGAGGTCGACTTCAGGGAAGTTGACAGCGTTAGTTGAAGTACCGTTGTTGATGAATTTGACGATAGCGGTGCTGACTTCGATACCGATGAGACGTTGGGCTTCTTCAGTAGAGCCACCGATATGGGGGGTCATGATGACGTTGGGGCAGCCGATGAGTTCAGATTCGAAGTAGTTACCATTTTTGAGGGGTTCAGAGGGGAAGACGTCGATGGCAGCGCCAGCCAAGTGGCCAGCTCTAAGGGCGTCGGCGAGGGAGGGGATATCGACGACGGTACCACGACTAGCATTTAGGAGGAAAGAGCCAGGTTTCATTTGGGCGATTTCAGCTTTACCGATCATGTTGATGGTGTCAGGAGTTTCAGGGACGTGAAGAGAGACGAAATCGGCATTTTTGAGGAGATCAGAGAGGCTTTGAACTTGATTGCTCATACCTAAGGGCATGAGTGGGAGGATATCGTGGTATATGACGCGCATGCCCATAGCTTCGGCGAGAACGGAGAGTTGGGTTCCGATATGGCCGTAACCGACGATACCTAGAGTTTTACCGCGAATTTCGTTACAGTTTTTAGAGAGTTTGTTCCATGTTCCGGTGGCCATTTCCTTGATACGTTCACCGAGCATGCGGGAGAGGATGACGATTTCAGCAATGATGAGTTCAGCGACACTGCGGCTGTTGCTGAAGGGGGAGTTGAAAACGCTGATTCCGCGGCTAGCGGCAAAGTCCAAGTCGACTTGGTTAGTTCCGATACAGAAGCAGCCGATGACGATGAGTTTTTCAGCGTGCTCGAGGATTTTCTTGGTTAAGTTAGTTTTGCTGCGGATACCGATGGCGTGGACGTCTTTAATTTTTTCGATGAGTTCTTCGTCGGTAAGACCTTTTGAGATGGATTCGACTTGATAGCCGGCGGCGGAGATATTGTTTACAGCTTGCTGGCTGATACCTTCGAGTAGGAGGACTTTGATTGAGCCAGTGTTAACAGGATGTAAGTTTCTGGTTACGGGATCGTGAGTGTTGTAGCTTGTTCTGCGAGAAACAGGGACGCCGTTTGAGGGTGGAGTGTTTAGCATGGTGGGAGATATTTACAAGAATATAGTAAGTGGGAGTAGTAGAATATACAAAAGCTTAATTAGAAGAGGGTTATAAGCAGGCTTTGAATTTAATAGAGATAAAGTATGAGGTATCAAGTGGATGATGGATGGAGAATCAGCAGAGTATTTATAAGTTATGGTGGTAGAAGTGGTTAGAGGCGAGAGTTGGCTAGTAGTAGTGTTTGTTAGATATGGCTAAATAAAGCAGATCGTTGTATTATTAAGCTTATGGTTTATTTGTGAGAGGCTCAACTTACAGGAAGATCAGACAAATCAATAAAAAAAAAAAAAAAGAGCTCACAGAACATCTATTTTGGGATAATGCTTCCAAATGGTTGGCAGGATTAAATTAGATTATTGTTGGTCAGATAAAGTTTGAGGTATGAATTATACGAATATTATTGCTCAGATGCTGGCTAGTGATAGGCAGTGATTGGACCAGTGGTGACGGAGATGAGTGGTAGCAGGAGAAATGGTATTGGGCAGGATTAGTAATCAGCGAGCGTTCGGCTGGGCGTATTGAGATACAGACCCAAACGCCCATTATTTCGGCTATCGATGGGGGAGACTGCATGTGTGAGGATATCGATAAGTGGGGCCATATGAGGTGTTATGATATCGATGGTGCTTTTCTAGGAGATTAGGTGGGTCGTAGTTAGTCACTTATTGAGCCATATTGCTAAGAAGTGGCAATATAATCTATAACGATTAGGAGCTCAATATCTTTAATATTAATCAGCGCCTAGGGCTGCTGCATTTATAAGCGAAGCGCAGACTCGTTAAATTCGCGATTGTCCGATTTCGGATATTTATGTTGTGTCGAGGAGGGGATGGGCTTTCGTGCCGAAGAAATGTCCGAGACGCTGGCTGCAGGTTAAAGTCTCCTGGTTTAAATCCGCAGGTTAAAAAAAAAAATTAGAGCGTTTGCGTGCTAACCCATTCATGGGCGCTAGACTATTTTTGACCCACCAGATACAGCCAGCAGAGTTCAGTTAAAATACTATAATTCTAAGACATTAAGATTTATTGGTTTATTGGAATAAACAGCAAATAATAAAATATCTTTTAAATGACTAGCGAATCATAAAATTCAACTATTTAAAGAGTGTTGGACGGGAAAGGGCTAAAGTCAAACTAACCCTAAACAACAAACTCGAAGCCTCCAACCTGCATTTGTTCAAAAAAGCACTTTACTTACGGCTCATTTGTCGCTACTAATTTATGTTGCAATCATTGGTCAAATATATCTACTATTGATTATTTATAGCCAATAATGTGAGCAACATTAATTTGGACACAGAAGAGTCAGTTTATCAGCCCCTGACATTTAGAGATAAGCAAAAGATAAGAAATGCGATATGGCTGAGTCATCTGTTGGCTTATCGGAGCTGCAGCGGTAAGTTATGGCCAGCCAAGCCTTTCATTTTTCATCATCTCATCACATCCGCTTACCTCGAGCTCTTCCCATATTCTGCTGAACAGCAGAACAGCTGAACTGCTGAGCTACTAGACTGTACTACCTCTCAACTGCTGAATTGCTGAGCTACTCAACTGTACTACTGCTCATCTCATCTTTTCCATGCTTTATATTATGCTCAACAACTACTGGTTTTTTTTAAGTAGAGTAGGCTGATGCCGCTTAATTCCGCCTTAACTGCCTGATTTGCTTATAAATAATCCAGCGATTCTTTTGATAGGCCGCCACACCTGCTCAGAATTGCAGTCTAGCCAAACAGCCAGGGCCAAACCATCCTCTATTGGCTACATATCCCTCGATTTAGCAGGATAATTGGATATACAATTAATGATCCAGCGCCTATATGCGCTTTCTATTGGCTCACATTGTCTGGTATCAGACCCCCATCCAATATTAAAAAAAAATCAATTAAAAAAGCTATGCCATTTTTTCTTTCACGCAACGGAAAAAAAACCTATTTTTACGATTACTCTTTTTGTTGGTTCCTTCTCTTTCTTTCTTGAATTTTATCAAAAAATTTGATTTTTTTTTAAACGAACTTTTTAAAAAAAAACCTCCAACCCCCATATTTTAATAATATTCGACAATGGCACACGAAGCTGTCTTCTTCACTAGACCACGCAAATACGGAAAAGGTTCCAGAGAATGCAGAGTCTGCACTCACCGCATGGGTTTGATCCGCAAATACGGCCTAAACATCTGCCGTCAATGCTTCCGTGAAAACGCCGCTGATATCGGTTTCACCAAGGTAATCATCTCCCATAACCACTTTAACACCATATACTCCTCCCTTTATACTACTCTTAATTTTAACCCTTACTTAAACCCATATTTTAACCTCTATTCTATCCTCATATAGACCCGCTAAAATCCTTAATTCACTTAAATATAAATTTCGGTGCCCCCATATTATAAACCCCTCCACGCTTGGTTTTTTTTTAATTTGTTTTTTTGAATTTCAAAATAAAATTCTCCCTCCCTCATATATATCTCTCTCATTTTCATTCATTCTTGAATCTCTCCCATTTTTTTTACATCTCTCCAGTCTCCCCTAAATTTTTTATCTATAATCTAATTAAGACAAGTCATCGTACTCATTCTCCAAAAAATAATAAAAAAAGTAAATATTAAATTCTCTTAAAACAAAAAGTTGATCCTCATTCCAATAATTCCTCTCTTTCTCCCTCATACCCTTTAAAACTTCTCATTTCTAGTTTAATTAATAACATGTCTGGTTTAGTCATAAAAAGCTCTCTCTTGCCCAAATCTAGGCTCTACACTTCTCTCAAAAAAAACCAAAACTTGCTTTCTATATATGTCCACTGGCCCTACTGTCAATTGTAAATATCCCATTCGTCCTATCAACTCTTACCCACTCTCTCCTTTTTCTTTTAGCCCTCCAACAACTCAACAATTTTATAGCTCTAAATCTACATTTTACTTTTTCAATTTCTAGCAAATGTATATTCTGCAACTTCAACAAATATGTCACTAAGGATCCTTTAAACGAGCCCGTACAAGACGCCATCATAAAAGAACTCCAAAACAGATTGTCTTCCCTAAACTCAACCCCTACAATACCAAGCATATACTTTGGAGGTATCCCCATCACCCTTTTTTTTATTTTATTTTTTCTTACATTTCAACTTTAACAATATTAACTACTCCTCATACCCATTTTCTTCAACACGCTATTTAATACCCTAATCCTTAACATAAATATTATATATTAACATCTGCTTTAAGGCGGTACTCCAAGTAAGTCACCCCCCATATTTATTATACCCCAAACTTTCTTTACCTCTCTACCCATATTATACTAACAAATTATCTTTACCCTAACTGAAAAAAAAAAAAAAAAAAAACTCCCTAATTAAATCGAATTCAATTACTGCATTCAAAAAATTTATAGGTCTATCAAGTGTACATAACATTCACTTTTATTAACCCTCTTTCCATTCCATTATCCATTATATTCAATTAAATAATTATAAGTATTTTTTTTACAAATTAATTCATGTAGCCGAGTTTCATCAACCGTTTCATCAATACTCTCGCCAAAAAGGCCAATATACTACAAAATGCTGAAATAACTATCGAAGTAATCACCCCCCCCCCCTCCACCTCCAAATATACTTCTTTCCATACCTTTATTTCCATAACCTCAACCCTCCACAACTAACTCTTATTTTTCTCCTATTTACTTTTAGACCAACCCAACTGTAAGTATGAACCTCTTCCAACTTTCCATAATTTCCATCTTATTTTACATTTTGTTTAAATAGCTAGTCGAAATTCAAAAAATGAACGACTTCAGAGCTGCTGGAATCAATAGGTGCTCTATAGGGATCCAGTCCCTTTCTGATAAAGAACTGAAATGGATGAATCGCGACCATACTGCTGCAGATAGCATTAAAGCTCTATCAACCGCCAAATCTATTTTTCCAAAGCTAAACTTTGATTTGATTTATGGAAGACCTGGTCAAACTCTGACTTCTCTTCAAGAAGAGCTCTCTACCTTACTATCAATAAGTGATTCTCACATGTCTCTCTACCAGCTAACTGTGGAGTACGGAACTAAACTCTACAACCTCACTACAAAGTCCCAACATAAAGTCCAGCTCCCCTCAAACGATATGATGGCTGATATGTACGAAGCTGCACTCTCCAAAACGCACGAGTTTGGTCTATACAGGTACGAAGTCTCCAACTATTCGAAGAATTTCGAGAGCGAGGGTCTCCACAACAAGCACTACTGGTCAGGTACCAGCTACTTGGGCATCGGTCCTGGTTCCCACAGCAGGTTCAACATCACTTCCCTCTCAAACATATCATCACTCTGTAACACAATGCCTCCAAGTATGCAAACTGATACCCGCAATGAGATTATGCAGTTCGGATCTGCCCGCATCGCTGCTTTCAACACCCGGGACGTCAAGTCGTACCTTTCCATGATCAACCGCTCTCCTGATAGTGATGCTGTTGCAAAATACTCGCTTATACCTAACCGCGAAGCTATTAACGAGCTTATTGTTCTCGGCCTACGCTCAATCTATGGAGTATCCAACAGCCAGCTACTAGCTATATCCAACTCTAGATTATCCCTAGATAATGTAATACTTTATGCTCTCCTATTTTTATTTTTTACATATTAATTTATATTGCTTCCCTTTTTTCTTAATAATTATATTGTTCGTGTTTTAGATATTTGATGCTTCTACTCTTGCAAAATACTTGGATGGCGGATTCCTCGAATTTAAAGTTTCAAACGACGGTTCCAAATCCCTTGTTCCAACAACTAATGGAATGCAAGTCATCGATACAATTACTGTCGACTTGCTGTCCCTTTAATAAACCCCAAAAACAATAACAGTTCTTTTCTTTTCTTCGTTCAAATCATTATTATTTAGATTTAATAATGGTTCAATATACCCCCAACACCTCTATTTTAAATTGAGCTACTACATATATTATAGAAATAATTGCGCCAATAAGCTTACTGATACATACATTTATTATTGTTAGTTGCAAAATAAATAAATAAAATCATTAAATTTTTGTGATAAACGATAAAAAAATGCGCGATTTATAGAAAAAAAAAACTAATACTAATAAGAAAATTTAGTAACATGAATGTTGATCAAAAGTCTATAAAGATAAACGATTAATAAAACAAAAAGTTTTTTTTTATAGGCGAGAAAGTAAAGCTTCCCAGTCGGATTTGGATATATCGAGATCGCCTATGATCTTTGAATATTTAGGAGCTTTAGTCGCCAAAAACGTCTTCCCGGCATCAGCATCGGCGCTGAAATCCAGCTTCGATTTTGACTCGCTCATCCCGCTATTAACAACATGTACCAGCAACTTCAAGCTATTCTCCGCAAGTTCCATGTCATCGTCGTCTGCAATTCCATTGAGCAGCGCAACAAGGCGCTGGGCAAGCAGTTTCTCGGCAAGTGCAGGCGCGAGCGACGTCGGCGGCTTGAAGTTGTCGTCACTGCCGCTATCCAGGCTTTCCGAAACCAGCGCAAGCAGCAGGAACACCGCCTTCTTCACGAGCCCGCGCGAGCTGCTGCCGCCGACCAGCGCAACCAGTAGGTCGAGCCCGCCGCTGCTCACGAGCTCGCTGAACCCGCGCAGGTTCGACCGCGTGTACGACGAGACTGCGTAGACCGCCTTGATGTGAACGGCTGCGCTCGCGGGCGATCGCAGCACATCGAGAAGCGAACGCAGTCCGTCGTGGCCGCTGAACGCCAGCTGCGCGGCCGGGTTGTGCTGCAGCGCAGTGCCGATCACCCATAGCGCGCCAACGCGCAAAACGTCCAAATCGTGCTGATCCGGGGAAATGGGAAGATGCAGCTGGGCGAGCAGCCGCGGCCACATACCCAGCGGCTCTATATTGGCTGCATTGTCGATCTGCTCAACAATCATTTCGAGATTGTCGAACTCGACTTCCTTATCCTCGATGGATACTTCCGGGCTCTCGATAATATCCATTATCTCGAGCATTTGTGTGGACATTGGCTTCCCCAATATCATATCGATGACTTCGGGATCAAGCTGCTCGAGCTTCTTTTTATCGACTGGCTCATCAGATTTTGTGTTGACTATTGACCATTGTAGCAGTTTATCCATGATTTTCGAGTTTATATTTGCTTTCCTTTTTACTCGTAAAGCGTTAACTTGAAGGTGATTGCGTCTAAGTATTTATAAGATAATTGGTGAGTGTGTATTTAGACGAAAGTGCGAGAAGGGCGAATATCGTTTAAAATTATTATTTTTATTAAATCGGAAAAGACGAGTAGAACAATTTCTTGACTGTTAGTACAAAAAAAATAAAATAGATAAGTTTTAGTTGATTATTTTAGATAAATTTGGATCAGGTATTTTTTCATTAATTATATACTTATTTACACGCAATTTTTTATATATTTTTAACTTTAAATTTGCTGTTACTTATTGATACATAAATTCAAGCTTTTTATTTATTGGATAGTTTCTAAGCCAATAAAAGGCTGGTAAAAAACTTGCGTCTAGAAAATTCCTAAAAAATTTTTTTCCAGATTTTTCTATAGTTTTCTTATTGAAGCTTTTTTTTTTAATAGAAACTAAATCTAATTGTAATGTATTAATTTGAACTTTTAGGGAAAATTAACACTCAAAACTCCTAAACCCTTTTATCCCTTTCCGGGGCAAGCATACTTATACTTATTTAAAAATTGTAATTGGATAAGTCTTATTATATTTATTTGCTATTGGATATTTAATATTTATCAGCCAGTAATTTGTTAGTATCTTATATTTATTTATCATGCTGTTGTTTGGTTGGTTAATTTTGGTAGTTCAAAAAAGGCCAACCGCCCCTGAAAGGGTTATACAATGGTTAGCTATATTTTATCTTACAAAGTACCCAATAAGAATATATTATAATAAATAAATATTTAAAATCACTAAATAATTGGATATTAAGTGTAATTCATCCAATAACTTGCTGTATAAATAAATTAACCAATTATAGATTCTTATATAGCAATAGTTTGTTGACCCTGGAAAAGGTGTACTATTTCTCAGAAAGCGGCGTTTAACCCTTTCCCGCGCGGTAGACTGTTTTTGATCAACAAAATATAACCATCAACGTTAAATTAAAATAATTTAATTCAGAGACTATAAGAAGTGTTGGTTTTTTGTTGAATAACAGCAAATAGTAAATTTCATTATTAATCATAAACGAATCAATAAAATCACTTTTTCAAAGAGTTGGACGGTAATGGGTTAAAAAACAACTATTAAAATGTGCTATCAAGGTCTCTCTTTATTGAAAGGAAAAAAAGTAAACCGACCAATTAGAAAACAATAAAGCTTTATAGTATATTTTTCATAATTGATAGAAGAAGTGGAAAATACCTATAATAGTATCCATAAGTAACAAAGCCCAACCTGAGCTAACGTAGTTAGATCGAGAGTTAAACCCCCTGATACTAGTAAAACAATTGGTAATAGGTTTATTCGACTATCTTTATTTAAAGCGATAACAGGAAACGATCTTATGCAGAAGAAAATAGAGTGCCTGTGTGATACTTTCCTAAAGTTAGCACAATCTATATGAGAAATCAATCAAATTGCTGAAGATTTCGTGGAAAATATACTAACCCAATTTATAGATATACAAACATGCTTTGAAATTGACAACAGATGAAAGGTTTTATTTTTAAAATTCATAAACAGTATTGATCCCGAAAATGCAAAAAAATTAAATATAAACTATAAATTTATAAAAAATATAAATATTGATAACTACAGAATAATCCGAAGAATTTAAAAATATTATAGTACCATCGTATATTGGCTTAAGCGTTTTGGAAGTAGCCAAAAAAGCGTATGATAAACCTTCAAAAATAGTGGGAGTTCTTGATACTACAGCCCTAAAATCCAAAAAAATTTATGCATTCCCTTCTAAAAGCATCAAAATTGATTTTAAAACCAAAAACAATGGCTATATTCCTTCCTCATTGGAGATAATGGATGTTAAAGAATTATTACTGTGGAAAGGAGCCCAACCAATCTGCACTTATTGCAAAAAAGAAGAACATGGAAATACCAGTGCGAGGGCTTAAAAGATAAAACTATAAAAGAAAAAAAAAAAGAAAATTAATAAATAGGATATCAATCTCATAAAATCCAAAAAAAATAAAAAGTTATTCAAGAAAAAAATACAGAAAATATAGAGAATAAATAAAAATATACTGCTATTGTATGTGGTAAAGGTAGAGATAAAAGTAACTATGTTATATCATTGAACGATGATTCAAAAACCGTGGACAATCCTCCAAAAACAGACTCAGAATCTAGCATTAAGATAAATAATACCGATAAAAAATCGGAAAGGAAAAAAATGATTTGATAAAGAATATAGAAAGAAACTTATCTGATATATTCAATACCTCTGAATCGGAAAATACAACTCTAACAAAAAGAGATATATACATAATTCAAAACCTAAAAAGATTGGTAAAATATAAAAATAGCAATAGCAACGTTAGAAGTACCTTCAATAAAATTCAAAAAATCAATAATATACAAAAAAATAAAATAAATAACATACCTCAATTTCTAGAAACAAAGAAAATTGGGAGAATAATTGGAAATATCGACACGGGTGCAGAAGTATCTACCCCAAAAAAATCGCTTGTAAAAGAAAATATCGTAGAAAAAATTTTAAATGAGTAAGAAACCATTTGTAGAGTGACTTAAATGGAAATAAATTAATTTTAAGGGCTATTTTATAATCAAAAAAAATAACCCAAAAGAAATAATAAAAAAAATGAAAAATGAAATAAAAAAATGGAAAGATAATAATTGACTACATATAAATATCAGCATATAATTGAAAGGAATATCCCTGCAACAAAAAAAAGGAAGGATTTTTACATATTTAAAAAGAGTTATTAAATCGGAAATATTTTGGTTAAAAATCCTAAAAATCAAAAACATTGACACCTTTTTTGGTCCAACTGCTGGAACGAAAAAGTATCATGGTCAAAATACACAGCTACAATTAATAATAGCGATGATTATAATATCATAAATAAAAGCACCTTATTTGAAATAAACATTAAATCACCCTAATTGAGAAGAAAAAAAAAAGAAAAATTGTAAATCTGTACCTACAAAATAACAAAAAAGAAAGGCGGATATTACTAGAATTTATTGCAGGAAATTTAATATCCAACATAAAAAAAAAACGAAGAGCTAATAATAATGGGAGATATGAATATGGTCGAAAGTGAACAGCGGGATAGGTCCCCTCAAAAAATAACAAAAAAAAGAGAATAGGAAAATATGGAGAAATTAATACACTCTCTTGACCTAAAAAGTTTGATAAGCGAATTAAAAAAAGAGGAAATAATTTATACCTGGGAAGAAGTCTCTGGTAGATACAAATCGAGAATCGATCATATTTTTATAACCAACAGTACTATAAAAAAATTCTCATTAATAGATATTGGCCTAACAGAATTCTCTGACCATAAATGCATTACATTCAAAATAAACAATTCGTTAAAAGAAAAAAACATTAATATAGACGATTGGAAAATAAACGCAAAATTATTGGATAATAAAAATATATCCACTGAAATAACCAAAGTACTAAACACAAATCGTAAATCACTAATTGACTGGGCGAGCATTAAAAAAAAAAGTAAAAAGATTTACATAAAATATGGAAACTTCCATTTCAAAAATAAAGCAATAGATTCGTTGGAAGAAACGAATAGGATATACAACATCATACTTAAGAGCGATAAAATCTACGATAAAAATATAACTTTATAAAATAATTAATTAAAGGTCAATGAGATAAAAATTTTTAAAATAAAGAAAGAATTTCTGGATGGAATGATTATATGGTCTCGACCTAAGTGGGCTTAGAAAAATGGATGATCAAACAAATAACTCTTTGGAATGCTTAAACGAGAGAAAAAAGAAGGAAATTGTCCAATTGATAGACGAAAATGGAGAAATGAAAGCAAATAGGAAAGAAATTTATTATTTAGGCCATGATTCTATTCCAAACTATTTGCGAATGGAGAAAAAAATCCAGAGAGCCAATCGATTCTATTACAGAATATTAATAAAAGATTAACAATAGCAGAATTATCTGAAATAGAAAAAGATAAAAAATATGATACATAATAAAACCAATCACTGATTTGCCTTAAAATAAATCTTCAGGACCAGATGGCATGATTTTCAAATTCTATAAAAAGCATAGTGAAATAATAGCCAAAATCTTAAAAGAAATTTTTAATAACGTTCTCGAAATAAAAAAGTGAATTATTATTATTGGGGGCACAATTGTTACGCTAATTCCAAAAAATGTATATCTAAAAAACTTAAAAAATTACAGAACAATAGCCCTCTCAAATGCAGAAAAAAAAATATAGACTAAAATTCTCGCCAATAGAATCCAAATAGTGATTGGCGGTATAATAAACAAAAATAAATCAGGGTTCATCAAAAAAAGATGTATTTTTGATAATGTTATGACTAAAAATTTCTTAATTTAAATCAGCAAAATTGATCTAGAAAAGACCAATGAATACCTATTAATATTAGACCAAGAAAAGTCCAATGATAGCGTAATCTGGGATTATTTATTCAAATTTTTGGAAAGATTTGGCTTCAGCCAAATACTTTTTAATAAGATTAGATACCTATGTTCTATCCATAAAAATTCAATTAAAATAAATGGAGAGCTAAGTCGGTCAATATAAATAAAACAGGGCCTCAGAAAGGTAGATAAATTATCCCCACTTTTATAAAATTTAGTAATAAAACCATTATTGCTATATATA
Source organism: Smittium culicis (assembly GCA_001970855.1). Lineage (NCBI taxonomy): Eukaryota > Fungi > Kickxellomycota > Harpellomycetes > Harpellales > Legeriomycetaceae > Smittium > Smittium culicis. The sequence continues at coordinate 4,280 of LSSN01005687.1, read as the reverse complement.
AACAAGAAAATATTAGGGATCTCAATATCAAAAGAAAATCCAAAATTTTGGATTATTCAGACGATTTATTAATAGGTTTACAAAATAAAAATGGTGAGATAAAAATAAATGAAGACTTTAATCATCATTCGCTTACTTTAAAAGCCAAATTAAATGGTATGAAAAAAATATATACTAAAATCAGAAGACATAAAATTGAGTGACTGATAAGAAAATTAATTTCAGATAACGAAGCCTTATAATACTTGGGGACGTACTTTAGCTCCAATAGAATTTCAATATAAAAAACCAAGAAATATTATATAACAGTACGGAGAGCAAAATAAACAGTTGGATAAATAGAAAAATATCGCTTAAAGAGAAAGTTCTAATGGCAAACGCTTTCCTGCTTTGAAAATAATGGTTCTCTGCCCATATAGCGCCTTTTGAAAATGGGTTCCTGTCATTGGTAAAAAAAAGCTACTAATTTTATTTGGAACAATAGAAATGCGCGAATAAAAACTGACACAATTTAATTGAATAAAAAAACAGAGGTCTTGGTATATTAAACATCAAGTAACAATCAAGAACCTTATTTTTTAAATCTTATAATGATCTGATTGGAATCAAACAAAAAAATTGCAGAAATTCAGCCTTTAATAGTCTGAAAGCATTAGCCAAAAAATATACAGATTAAGAAAACTCAATATAATTACTATTAAAAAAACGAAAGCTAAAAATGTTAAAAAATTTCCACAAATATTGAGGGAGGCAATGGAATTGAAAAATAAAATCTACGAAATAGATGATTCTAGCATATCTAACTTGCCATACGATAAAATCAAAATGATAGGAATAAGTAATTTAAAACAAACTTCAATATTGAACTTATCGAGGAAAAAAGCAGATAATGGTTCCATAACAACAGTATATCAAACTGCGGCGTTTTTATAACTAACTGTGAATTAATTTGGGATGATAATAGGGATTATTCATTTAGAATTAATTTTAAAACATGCTAATTATTTTTAATATAACGGCAATCCAGAAGCATGAATGGTTTGAAAAATAATTCACCACTCCTCCAAAACACCAACATATAACTTCAAAACCTATATATAAATAGAAAAATCGGATAGTAAGAAAAATTATTGAAATTAAAAAAATTAACATTGTGATAATATTAAATTGGATAAAAGTCCAAAAAATGAACATAGAACCAAAGGTGACTAGCAACTTACATCTACCACTTCATAATGCTTTAATAACAGGCTAAAAATCAAGAATATAGAATAAAGGTCGATCTGAACAATCAAAATAATGTAAAGCATGTAAATCAAGAAAAGAAAATATACCACGCATTTATTTCGGCTGTATAATAATAAATGGATTCTGGAAGCTTATTCGACAGTTTATAAATAATAATTATAATATTGATACTGAATTAACCAGTAAAATAACTGTCGATATAATTTTTGATTTTTTAGAGCCATTCAAAGTTAAGTTTCCTAGTATAGAGATTCTGTATGGCCTATCCATATCAAATATCTATAGGGCCAAAAATGAGGCTGTGTTATCTATCACGATTCTACTGACCGACGAGCTTTTCTTTAGGTGGAAAAATGACTTTAAAGAAAAAATTATTAGAGATCTAAAACACTTAAAGAATAGAGACACCTGCGGAAAAAAAATCGAATTGGTTTACTATTGAGCCAAGCGGGAAAGTTACCTTTAACAATAGGTAACTGTGCCTCTCCAAACGTCTCCTCCTTAATTTTAATAACTTCTACTTTTACTTATATTTCACATAAGCTTTTATTATATCATTAATAATTAAATAAAAAAATTATTTCTATCAATTTATAAGTGTCACATTAATTACAGCTAAAGTTTATATAGACAATACTCGAATCTTATTTGAAGCTAAGCTATTTTTATAAACATAGACGGCTAATTATGAGAGATTAAATGTGTTATAAAGCCCTGGAACTAGCGTTTAATTTCCTCATTTAATGTTATTCAATATAAAACATAGATTTAGATCAAATTAAACTCCATAATATAGTTTTATATCTATATTTTTTTAAACTTTTTGATGCTATATGTTTCTATAAAGTAAAAAAAAATATTATTAATCAACTTGAATATTCAATATAATTTAATATAAAGGTTAACTATTAAACACAAGAACTTTTATTAATTCCAAGAATTTTTACTTAATTTGAAGATCTTTTTCTTAATTTCCAAGATTTATTCATAAAATAGGCGTGAATTTCAAGACTTTTTTTAATTAAACCCAAGATGTTTTTCGCGTCGATTATTATGAATTATTCTATTGGCTTTTTTTATTTTATTTTTATAAATTTTAATAAAATTCTTTTTATATTACATAATATTTGCTTCTATATTATATATTTGACATTATAATACCAATAACTGCCGATTAGAACACTTTATGTCACATAATGTTAAAAAAATATGGTTTAACAATGAATAAATTTTTTTAAACCAGAGCGGAAATAAAAGAATAAAAATAAAATCTAATTTTCATAGTTAATTCATTTCGGCTCAAATTTTTATAGGATTTTTTTTCTTATATTTCAATTACCTATAATTTTTTCAATTCCTTTTTCTTTTACTTTCCATTAAAGCTGTTTTTTCCCTATTACGATATTTCGAATAATTTTACCACGTAAAATGTAAGAAAATTAATATTTTGCAGTTACTCAATAATTATAAAACAATAATTATTTACACGCTTAATTTTTTAATGCTATAAAAAAAATTAATTGCTTTATATTTAGAAACTTTATTAGAATGGTTATCTGTTATTATGTTAAATATAACCACGATAATTTTAATGCGTTTGAATATTTCTGGGTATGTGATCGATTATTTCACCATTACCAATAACCCTTGTATATGAGAATAGAACCCTCTGACAAGTAATGATATCTTAATGGGTGATGAGAACTAATGTAATCAGAGCCCATTAAGAAAATCCCAAAACTACACAGGGCTTTATTGCTGATAGCAGTTAATGATATGTTCGTTAAGGGCTTTTATCGCCCTTCCCGATAAAAATTTTAGTAGCAAGACTAAATATTCTAATCTGTCTTCCCATAGAATGCGCCTCGATATAATACCTCAAGGGTAATTCTGGGTTGACGGAGGTACGCAAATAGGGCTCTACAAAATTTATTTGAGGTCACTATGGCGAGTATGACTGGTTTTCAACCTTCGGGTTGGTCTGTTCCTGCTCGCATCATGCATTTGGTTTAACAGAAAGGAACCCTTATACAACATAAAGAAAAGTACCCCGAAACTAAATCAAGTTGACTAGGAGTTAGATCAGGATATGAGGAGACGTGATATGATCAACTACGATGATTCCAGGCCTCTCGAGATCCGCTATTGCATATACTTGTTTCCTTTAGGCTACAGTATTCTTTTCGGTGACAGTATTCTATGCTTAGTTTTATACTAACGTTAAAAACTTCAACATCTATTTTAGAAATGGGCATATAACTTTTTTAATATAAATAACAAAATATATTTCCAAAGACATATTTAATGTAGCTTTACTTTATTTTTTTCAATCATCAAATCTTGGACTTTCAACAGAATTTTTTTTATCTGAGACAAGCCATTTATAATTAAGGTATTGTTCTTTATATAAATTATGATTATTATTTTACTTGTATTAATAGCTAAAACTTTGTCGTCTTTTATTTATATCCATATTATCTATGAAACTGTTTGATGCGTTACAATTTATGATTAGTTTGTTTTTTCTTTTAAGATATACGATAAATACCAATGCTATTAATAAATAAATGAAATCGCTATAAATTTTTATTATAAATTAATATCATATAAGATATATTTTTTCGCAAATTGAAAGTTCACAAATAAAATTATCTGATAAAACTTAAATATCTTTGATGATAATAAATCTGAGACATAATTAATACAAATATAATGACTATTAGGCGCGTAATATAGACTTTGAACTTGCCCCAATTTTTAAACTAAAGCGAATTAAAAATTTAATGAGCGTTAAAATACTAAAGAATCCACTTCCCATAATTGATCTCGATGATTTTTATAGTTTTTCAAAATATTAGATTATAATAGAAAATTTTAATTGTATTATTACTTAAATCTTCAATTAATGAAACTGAAGATCATATATTTATGCAGTATAATTATTAATTTTTGTATAGTTATCACGATATAATAAATATTGAAGAGTTATAAAAACAAAAATAAGATGTGAGAATCTTTTCACAGGAAAAAAA
>LSSN01005683.1:0-19251 GCA_001970855.1 Smittium culicis | reverse complement strand
CCTCTGTGGCCACCTCTGTGGCCACCTCCATAGCCTCGTTTTTGAATTGAACCAGCATCAGATTGATCATCTTGCTCTTGAATAGAGTCTTGTGCGACTGGTTTTGCTAAAATTGAAGCAATTGAAGATATCAAGACAAGTCCGGAGATTGAGAATTTCATTTTTAGGCGGTTTTGAGCGATTTTTTTAAAGGTAAAGATTTATTTCGTATTAAGGTTGCTTTTTTCCTCTTGTTTATTGAAGAATTGATGGTTTTTATGTATATTTCGGTGTAATTTCGCCAGTTTTTATACTTTTTTTTCAATAGACAATCTTTCAAGTATCATTCATATCATTCATCTTTTTTCTGTTTGAGAATGCAAAGTAATCTCATTTTTTTAAAATTTCTACTATAAAGATACAATTTTAAAGTATTCTATTGTCAATAACTATAATATTTAAAACATATGACATAATATATTCCATTTTACTTGCTAAATAATACATTGTTCCTGTAACCTTGAATTTTCTTTGAAAGTATAATTTAAATGCTGTTAAAACAATGAAACAATCGTTAAATTTTGTGTATTATCAATTATTTAATTCATTTTCTGATAATTCAAAAATTTCTAAGTAATTGATAAATATATACTATTGGCTAATCATTTTTATTAGGGTGGTTTTATACCGCTTAAAAATTTAATCATAATCTATAATTGTTTTTAATTGTGATAATTTCATAAATGTAATTTACAATTACAATTACGATAAAATAAACTGATTGGTGAAAAAAGTGATTTATTTCAATAAGAAAAATAATATTTATAATCATTTTATTTTTACTTCCGTGCCTTTATTACTTTGTACACAGTATTTAGAATATAATGAAATGTAATATAACAAATAATAATAGAATCATTTAATTAGGTGTAAAATTCATTATAAAATTTGATTATATATTTAACTCTTCTACGATCTAATACTATTTAGCGCACGCTTTCTGATTGTTAGGATATATAACCTATTAAACACGATTTTTATTGTAACAATATATATCAACAGAAATTGAGATATTAATATAGACATTCTTGTTTTTCTGTACGATAAAATTTACTAGGTTTTCATAACTTTTTATATCTAAATTTACTCAGCAACGTTGAATATGTTGATAGTTTAACTTTTAATTATTATATAGAAAATTTTTATTCGTTAGGAATCAATAAACTTTACAACTTTTTTAGCTTCACACTCTTTGGATTATCATTTTAAGCTTTAAACTATTTTTATTATTGCTTTAGATAGTATAAGAATGCTGATTGATTTTTATTCTGAGTTTAGGTTAACATTACTAAATTTTAATTTTATTTAAAAAATAAAAATGAAAAGAGATATTTTATTTGAAATCCACAAATCTGTTAGTTATTATAATGATAATTCAAAATTTATTCAACTGCTTTTTATAGCGTGCACTGAAATAAACCACTTATAATTAATATTAATAAATAGAAAATCATTATTTATTTTAAATATATCAAAAAATACTCTAATAGTAACTTATATTGCAATATTAAACTCAACCGTATGAATGAAATTTAAATATAATAATATTGAGAATGAGAAATTTTTTTACTAAATGCGCCAATATTCTACCATTTACTGTTTCTAGAAATTTTCAAATTCATTACTGAAATAGACTGTATTCTTGTTTATTATATATCTGCCGTGATATGAACACACTATTTTTTTTTTTGTCTCGGAGAGTTTATTGATATGAACACACTAATACAGTTAATAATAAGTTGCAAATGCTCTATTGCGAATTAAAACATTAAGCTATTTACACTTTAAAGTCCTAATGAATTGAGATTTTATTCATTATTCACGTGAAAATAAATATAAACAAAAAATAGCACCTTAAATATTTAGCGATTAATTTCGAGGAATGGACCTTGTATTTTTTATATATTCCTGTTTTCAGGCTTGCTGTTATTATTAATTCCGGCAAAATAAAAATAAATAAATTATCTTTATCTCCAATTTTTATACCCTATATTTATTATCATATAAAATTTAAAAGAAAATTGGTAACTTCAAAAGAATCTCTTAATTAGATATCCGCTCATAAGCGCCAGTATTTTATCAGAAATATCAATTTTTTAAATTTCGGAACTTTATTTCCGATCGCCTATATATTTTTATTATAAAAACCTCTCATTCAAAGTTTTATCTGTGATATAATTAATACATTATATTTATAAAATTTGAATATGATAAGCTAGGCTTAAGTAGGTCGAAAAAATAAAGCACGCAAATATTTTATTAAGGTATTTTATCCTCACTCCCAAAATTTATTTTTTATTATTAAAATTTTCAATGTCGCCATTCTACAATAAATTCCGATTTATTCTTATTCTTATGATTTATCTTTATAGCTTGTTTTCTCTTGATATTAAGAAATCGAAAAATTTTTCGTTTAGCAAAGGGCTTATAATTTATGGAGGGATAAATTACAGGATTAATTATTATTAGTAGTGTTGCTGTTGATAATATCAATATATTTTAATTCTATTAGCTATATATTCTACGTTATATTTTGATATTTTCTTAAGAAACATACGACACAAAGCTAGTCAAAAAAGCTAAGAAAACGTTAAATTGCTGTACAAATGTTTTATTGAATAAAAATAATGCTTGTAGTGTAGAAACTATTCAAACATATCTAGCCAATTATGAATTGATTTAAACATTAAAGTTTGAAAAAATAATATTAACCCTTTCACGGGTGGTAGACTATTTTTGATCTACTAAATATAGCTAACAGTGTTGGCTTATAATACTTTAATTCCTTAGGACTTAATAAATATTAGTTTGATGTATACTGATAGCAGATAATAAACTTGATTATATTTTATAATCGAGTCAATGTAATATTTTTTATATGGGTGTTGGACAGGAAAGGGTTGATTAATTGCCATAGTTTAAAAGGCAAAATAAATATCATTTTTTATTGGGCGCAGCGAAATATATAGCTAATAAATTATTCTTATACTATATTGATTTATCAATTTGCTATATGGATGGATAATTTTTGTAGTTCAAAAAAAGCCAACCACCCCTGAAAGGATTAATAAATATCAGCTACAATTGAAGAAATCCATTTCTAAATATGACTGTTGGTATTTTATTTAAATATTTATGAGGCGTTTACTCATAATTGATAATAATTGATTAATAAAATTTATTTTTACACAAAATTAATTTCTACATTGATATCTATACCAAATATTATCGGTGAAACCCTTTTATGGTCAATAGACTGTTATTTAATTACCTAGTATAGCCAACTACATTCAATTAATAAAATTTAATCTATAAAACCAATCAATCATTGGCTATTTTTATATTAGCGGCAAATAAATAATTTGCTATAATTTATAAGCTATTTAATTGGTATATTTTTTAAAAAGTGTCGACATGAAAAAGCTAATAAATTCATCAAAAAATATAAGCAACCATATTATATAGATTTTAAAAGACGTTTTATAAGATTTGTTCTAAATATCTTTATCACTATAAAAGTAAACAATTTAAACTTTCAGAATTTTGTAATATTTTCATTAACTACAATTAAGAACAATATGGACAAGTTATCTGTAGTAGTAACTGGCGCTTCTGGGCTATTGGGAAGGCAGGTATTCTCATCGCTCAAAGAAAGAGGGCATAACGGTATTAAAATAGTCCTATAATTAGTATAGTTTTAATTTTAAAATTTAATTACTTTAAGCTGAATACAATTTACTCTATTCAATAAAACATAAAAATAGTCATTGGAACTTCTTTCACTCGATGCTCTGGTGACCTAGTAAAGGTATTGTCATTTTTCATTTGACTTTACCTGAACAAGTTTCTAAATAGTATTCATATTTATTTTTCGGATATATATACCATGGGTTTCTTAATATAGCTAGATTTGACTGATTCTAAAAAAGTTGAAGAATTTTTCAATTTTCACGTTGATGGTAAAAATATTTTAACGCAAATCGGTTTTCTCTACAACAAATACTGAATTCAAAAAATAAATTTAAAAATCTTTTGCTATCATTTTTATTCTATCTTTTGTTTTAGTCCTGATACATTGCGCTGCAGAGAGGAGATTAGAGATGGTTCACAAGCATCCAGAAACTTCGAAATTAGTACTAGCCTTAATTAAAATTTTTTATCTATCACATTTCTCTTTTATAAACATTATAGTTAAAGCTTTTTTATTCATAAAATAGCTAAATGAAGTAGTACCAGGGAGTTTAGCGGAAATATCAAAGAAAAAAAACATATTTTTCATTTATATCTCTACTGATTATGTATTTGACGGAAAAAACCCACCATATGAGTCGACTTCGGTCCCGAATCCAATTAATGAATATGGTAGCTATCTTTGTTATACTTTATTTAAATTGATCAACAATTCACGCATAACTTATAAAAAATTTAATTTCTATTTCTCTTATTTTTCGTAGGTAAAAGTAAACTTGATGGCGAAAACGCCGTAATTTCATCTGGTTTATCCAACTACTTAATCATGAGAGTACCAATCCTTTATGGAAAAATTCAGTTTCTTACTGAAAGCTCAGTTGATTCACTTCTGAAAAACGTTTTAGATTCTAAAGCTAAAAAAGAAACTTCCAACCAATTTAAAAAATTCAAGGCTGATGTATTTCAAGTTAGGTACCCAACCTGCGTTGACGATGTTGCAAGAGTTCTTTGTGATATATCAGAAAAGAGAATAATTCATTCTCAATCCACCATTAACGGAATTGCTCAGTTTTCAGCTAAAACAAAAATGACCAAGTATGAAATGTGCCGTAAGTATTTTATTTATCATTTTTTTTCCACCAGTCTTTATATGTTATAGATTTTTGTAGCAAAATATTCATTATTTTTTAAATTCGATTTATTAGCGTTTTATCTTTTTTTAGCTTTTTTCTCAAGAGACATAATAACTAATTTTATCTATCATTATAAATCAATTAATAATCTGATTAATTTTTTTAAATAGTTACATTTTCTTCTAGTTTGGGAATCGACGGTGATGAGCTATTTGTCCCAGATACGCCGGTTTCAGGACAGACAGAAATCGACAGACCTGAAAATTGTCAACTATCCACAAAAGCTTTGGAGGATTGGGGGATTGATGTAAGCTATACCGATTTTAATAAATGGTGGTCTACTCACATTAAAAATAATTCATACTTAATCTGAAACTAGAATTTTTTTTGTAAATTTTATTATTTCGTTTAAATAGCTTTTTGAGATTATTAACACACAATCTTTTTTCAATTTCTTACTATTCTCACTGAAGAGTTGATATTATTATTTTCTTGAAATAAAGTAGCAAAAAAACTAAAGCTAACTTGGTTTAGTATTTTTTAAACAGATTCAAACAATTAATAAATATAGTTATAATCTATTCATTTATGGATTTTTTCGATAAAATTAAAGTAAATAAACATAATAATAAAATGCATTATTTTATATATTTAGATTATGAAAGTACAATAAATACAATCTAGTATTACGGAATGTTATATATGCAACAATAAATAATAGTATTAGCAGATAAAGTAGGTTAAAAAGAGTTAATACTCTATCAATAAAAACCTAGATATGGGAAAATTTTTATTGCTCTAAGCTTTATCTGATGATTCATCTTCCCCTATTATTCTCAAGAAAACTTCATCCAAGGATGTTTGACTAATACTCCAGTTGTCTATGTAGTAATTTGATTTTTTAGCATTAATTTCATAGTATAAATTTGGAATAAGCCCGTCATACGGAACGAATTCCCACGATGCGCCATTTAAATGGCTATCTACAATTTTATGTTTATCTGGTAAAAGCGATTCTATAAAGTTTTTTGCTAAGTGTAAGTGCGCTGCATCTGCAGATATTGATACTAGAAATCCGCTACCATATTTCTGTTTGAGCCGTAGCGGAGTCCCTAAACACCTCATAGTTCCATGAGCCATTATACCAATCCTGTTGCATAAAACTTCTGCTTCTTCCATGCTATGAGTAGTAAGAATGATGGTCTTTCCCAGCTTATTCTCATTAATAATATTCCAAACAACTCGGCGAACTTCAGGGTCAAGGCCAGTCGTTGGCTCGTCCAAAAAAACTACGCTTGGATTACCGACGAAAGAAATTGCAATGCTTAGTCGCCTCTTTTCGCCACCAGACAACTTTCTAGCTATCCGGTTGCGAATTGAAGTCAGTTTAACTTTTTCAATAGTATCTGTAACAAGTTGGTCCTCCTGAGGTTTAGGGATGCCCTTTAGGCGAGCATAGAAATACAGATGCTCAGAAATGGACAAGTCATCCCACAGAATATCATGCTGCGGACATATTCCAAAGTTTCTATAAACTTGATCGGTTTCAGTTCTCACATCAAACCCTGCCAAATTCGCGCTTCCTGATGTCATTTTATACAGCCCTGTCACGATAGAAATAATTGATGTTTTCCCTGCACCATTTGGACCAAGGAGCCCAAAAATAGTTCCATTTTCAATAGATAATGTTACATCTTTAACAGCGGCTTTTCCAGAAGAATATACTTTTCGTAACCTATTAAGAATAAGTGTGTCAGTATTTGAATCACCAGTTACAAGTACCCGATTTCTTTCTGCTTTGACATCTTCGTCCTCAAACTGAAGCTCAGATTCATCAAAAGTATCCGTATTGTAGACTTTTATTTTATCTGAATTGAAAATCTTGATTAGGTCAGTAATGAAAAAATGCCAAGGCCTGCGAGTTCCATATTCGGTTGATATGACCATATTTAAATAAATAGCTAATATTAAATAAACTAACCAGCCCAAAAATAAAGCTATTATGTATATGAACAAATCATCACCAGGAACAATATCAGACATTTTATAGCTAGGTCTTTCAGTTGATATTGATGCTACATTTAGTTTTGAGAGAGCCCTATACATTGCAAATGGTGGCCAAATTAGATAAGCAATTGGTGCCCTATCAGTATAAATAAGAGAAATGGCGGCATCTACAATAACTCCCCACAAAACAACTAGGTAGACAAAAAGTTGAGAAGTGCGAATTCGACTGAAAAATGATGATATGAAAAAGGCTACAGAGATTTGAGCGTTTGACCAAAGAAACATGAGCAAAATAATTATTTTGATGTCCGTTTTTGTGAATAATTCGAGGTTAAATAGTCTTCCAGCCAAAACGAAAAAAAAGCAGGTCCAGATCGATAGGATCAAGAAATGAATGTAGTGAGAGATGTAATAATAGCTATACTTGAGCCCGTTCATCTGCATCATGACTAGAATCCTATCTTCTTTTTCTTTTACTAGAATTAGCACAAATATACAAATCATGAACGAGATTCCAAATGGGTATAAAGACGAGCCGAGTATACTTCCAAAGGGAATATTAAATTCAAAGTAATATAATTGGGGCATAGCTCTTAAAGTGTGAACGATATTGGCATCCATTTTATTTAGTGCTGAGCGCAGGAAACCATTTCCAAGCAAGGTCTGTTGAGTCATTTGCTGTTGGGTAACAGAAGGTAGCGATCCGGCATTAGAAATTTGATCATTATTTCCGATCTGTATGGTGTATTTCCATGTTTTATTACTAGAATTAACAGTATCAAACAAAAGTGCTCCCCAAGGCATGTCAGAAACAATGGGGGTGATATTTCCAAAGTAGTATATCAGAGATGGGGAATCGTTGTTATTAGAAACGCCTCTTCTTAGGGAATTAAATATGGATACGTCAAGTTGTTGAAAACGTTTGATAGTCGTTCGGATATAATCTGATAAAATATCATCTACTTCGAATGGAGAAATAGTTGAGCTATCGATATTATCTACAGGTTCGTACCAGGGGACAGGAGTTAGAGTGGAGGGAATAAATGGGATACCAGGAATACTACTTTGGTTAAAATTCAAATAAAGTTTTTTGTCTAGCATTTCTAATAACCCAGTGCTATTAGAACTTGATATAGCAGTTTGGGTTTGATTTGATTCAATGAATGATTGAATTGATGTCCCTGAAACAGTTTCAGGAGAAAGAATCAACGAAGTAGGTATTTGGATTGGTACTGTTTGCTTAATAAATCCAGCATCGTGCGTAGGAGTATCTTTAACTAACATCCAGGGAAGTTTTTGATTCAAGTAGAACTTGACTTGGTTTGTGGCCAAAACTCGAATATTGAACCAGCCGCCTTTAGGATCGGGTTTTTCGGTTGAATCGAGTCTAGCGGATATATTTACATTTGGGTTTATAAAATACGGACTTGAGTAGGTATAGTTTTTATTGTACGACCACCCGCAACTTGGTGTATTATCCGATAAAGAGAATCGAGGAACTTGGTTAGTTGAATCAGCAATCACAAATGGAAGTAAATAATGATTTAGAGCATAATAGTCAGTATTGGGTAGCGAATGTGGAAGAGTGTTTCCAGGGATAATAGGCAGTAGCTCTTTGCTGAAGAAAAATAATGGCAAGTTGTTCTCATCTAAAGAATTTTCATTTGAACAGGTTACATAGCTAGTTCGAGGGAATCGATCACTAATAAGGTTATGGATTACGATACCTAAAATGCCACCTATTGCAACCATCATAATGGGGCATAATGCAACACAAAGGATATTTGTTCTATATTGCCGTTTTTGATAAGACAGTTTACTTCTAACCAAAGCACGGATTTGGTACGACTTTCGTTGGTTTGAGGTATTTTGAGTTGAATCAGCAAGCATTTTTGAATTGCATCGGGTATCTAGGAAGTAATTATTGGGATAATATGTTGTTGTGAAACTGAAGACACAGTTTTAATATCAAAGTTGGGTGAGTGAAGAATGAATATGAACTCGGGGGGTGAATTATAAATTATGAAATATGTATAATGTTGAAATTAAGGGATATTAGGCAAATTATAAGATATACAAAGCTGTTATACTCGTCATTTTTTAAAGTTTTAGTATCTCTTATATCACCATTTGTATAACCATAAGTCGTCTCAAATTACAGAAATTAATGTGCTTTAGAATTACTAATTAAATCTTGGCGTTAAATAAGGAAATTTAATTCATCTTAATTGGCCATGCTCAAAATGATTTATGAGTTATTGGTACAAATTGAATAATCCCAATTTAAATGATTCTATTCGATAGGACTCATAGTCTAAAAGTATTTAAAATAATAGAACATTATAAAGTACTGCCATTCAAATAGTATCAATATAACAACAAAATGAAATAGATCAAGTCTATATCAGTGTAAGCCTAAATTTTTTTGGCAGAGAAATATAAGGTAACAAAGCAAAATTCCGCAAACTGATTCATGTAAATCACCAACATTTTGTACATTATGAATACTTTTTACTCTCTTAGCACTGAATTACAACGATTTGGATTGATATAGTTGTGAATAATATTGACAACAAACAAATTCTTAGAATTAAATATTAGCTATCGATAACTATTCTAAATTACTTTTATAATGAGCTATAAATAAATGGGATAAACTTTTAGCTCTTTTAGCTTGACTATATTGCAAAATATGCATAAATGCTATTCAAGATGGCAAAAATGGATAAATGTGAATTTGGGAATATTATATATATAAAATCGTAATTCCCTAGTATTTATTAAATTGGATTTTAATAAAAACGAATCTACTTTTATAAATTATACCGTGGAAAAATATACACATGTTTCATGTTATGAAATTTTTTGGATATATGGACAGCTAATAATGTATCAGGGTTTAATCTTGAAAAATATTTAATTTATAGTAAGACTTTAAAAAAAAAGTACATAAAAAATTGAAATATATTGTAGCAAAGATATGAGGATAGTTCAGCCTTGTAACTAAAATTGAATTACATTTATTATAAGATGCCTCTAAAAGATTTAAAACTTAATTTGAAAATAATAGCGAAAAGTTGATAAATTAAAATTGATACTTTCGGAAGGTCGTTAATAAATATTGGCAGTTGAATAAAAATTTCAATAAAGTAAAAATGAAAAATGATTAAAAATTTTATACTAGGGATTTTTAAAAGGATTGCATTTATTTAATTAAAAGCTAATTATATTTATTAAAAGCTAACGAAATTTTTTTAGAATTAATTTGTATAATACTTGCACGGTTAAACAACTAAGAGGCATAAAAAATATTAAAAAGAGGCAAAGTTGATTGTAATTTAATTAAGTTATCACAATGATTACGCCGCATAGAATACTTTAGACCTGTTAATTGTATTTTCATATTTAAAAAAAATCGTATGACAAAAAGAGGAAACTATTAGGCGCGTATATTAGAGAAAATTTTGATGACCCTTAATTGATTTTTAATATTGGATTATAGACATTGATAAGAAATTGGAAATTTAGTATAAATATATTAATATTAAATTATTCAGGGGTAATTGGACACTATCAAAGAAAGGTTTATTATCTATTAATGTTTAAAATCTCCTACTGCATGATAAATTTGTTGAAAATAAATATAATTCCAAGGATTGTTTGCTGTATAAGCGCTGAATAGAAAATCTGTTTAAATTGCTGATATTTCGGATATTTTATAATTATACAAGTGATGTGTAATTTCGCATTCTACGTAGATGTAAGAAATTTTGTTGACAAATGGGCCATATAAAATTTGTGTTTGCTAAACGTGTTCGTTTGATATTTAGATTGAATTACAGGATACCAAGCCAAACTTAGTCAATAATCTAGCTTGGTAATTGGCTGTATATTATGGCGAATAGTAGGAACATGTTTATCATGAGAGGGCAATAGTAATGCTAAATATGAATAGAAGATAGAAACAAGGTTACTTTTCGTTTAAAATAAAATTAAACAAATAAAATTAATAGCCTATTGTTTACAACAATAAGCTATGAATGTGATATTTTTACATAATCGCCTAGAAGATGTAAACAATATGTTGGCATTAGATTAGTTAACCCTTCAAGTCAACAAAAGCAACTAATCTACAACTAAAACCAAGGCTAAGCAAGCAATAGTATTGGACTAATTTACTACTAAAACCAGAGCTAAGCTACCAAAGGCTCAAATTTAATCTTCAAAACCCAAAGCTTTTAAGCTCGATAGCCATTCTTAGACATACTTTAGATTCTAAACCCAACCGTCTAATAATGGATGAGGTGTCTTCGTTCCCAATGAACGTTACGGAATACCAACGCTTACGATAACGCAAATGCTAAACACAAACATAAAACTAAAAATTGATCTCCAATTATCAGCAATTAGTATTTTTGCTGTACTCTTTTTTATTACACAATGGCTGAGAATGCCGTAATGAAATAAAAAAAACCACATTTCCCTTACTTTTAAACCTATAAAATAGTATTAGGTGTATTCATCCTATAGTTTTGAAATTTTTTTTTAAGCCACATTAAGGCTTTAAAATTCGATATATCTGGATGATAGTTATAAAAGTTTATGACTATAGACTATTTTACTGCCTTTAATTTTTTTTTTCTACTCCTGTACTTAGACATTTTGCTTAAAAGACTTCCTGCTCCTCTATATTAATTGCAAAATACTGTAGTTTTCTATTCTGTCCTTTCACTTTCTCGCATTTGTACAACTTCTGAGTCAAGCTACTTTATATTTTGTTTAGAAACTTCATTCTGTAATACATACAATAGATATTAATGAAATGAGTGATCCTAATGAACGCTCTCATCTAATACCCGAAACTGGAAATGCAAGTGGTAGTTATTCCTCTTTATCCGTATCCCACATGGCCGACAAAAAACCTCAAAACCGTTTAAATTTTTTGCGTGCCAAATCTCTCCAAGCTAAAAGCTCTCATTCTACGCCTGAATTTTGGAAATACACCAAGCAAACCCACGATAATAAAACAGGTGAGAGAGTATGGTATGACTCATACACCACTATTAATTGGCTCGAAGATTCTCAAAAAGAACAAACCAGACTACGAAACCTAAGCACAAAACCCCGCATTTTCCGTTTTATCGATACTCTAGAAGACTGGAGTTTAACTATAATAATAGGCGTTATCTGTGGTATTGTTGCCGGCTTCATTTCTGAATCCACTGAAGTTTTATCCGAATTAAAAACCGGTTATTGCAGAAAGAACTGGTGGCTTCAACAATATTCCTGCAAAGAAGACTGGGTTACTTGGCCAGCTTATTTCAATAACCAGAACATGGAATTTGTTATGTTTTGCCTCATCGGAATGTTTCTATCTTTTCTGGCCTCTCAACTAGTTTTAAAAAACCCTACCGTTGTCCCAAACATAATAGGCTCAAATAATAACCCCGATTCTGCTAACTTTATTGCCCCTAATTCTATTCCAACTGTCGCTGATAATAATTCTGTCAGAATCGCTTATTACGGTGCTGGTTCTGGAATTCCAGAAGTCAAAACTATTTTATCTGGTTTTGTTATTCATGGATATTTAGGCTTTAAAATATTAGTTGTCAAATCTGTTGGCTTGATTCTTGCCGTTGCTTCTGGTATTATGGTCGGAAAAGAAGGCCCCATGGTTCACATTGCCTCTTGTATTGGTAATATATCTACCCGTATTTATCCTAAATTTGCAAATAACGAATCTCGTAAACGTCAAGTAATTTCTGCCTCTGCAGCTGCCGGTGTTTCTGTTGCTTTTGGTGCACCTATTGGTGGTGTTTTGTTCAGTTTGGAAGAAGTTAGCTACTACTTTTCAAACTCAACCCTACTTTACTCCTTCTTATGTGCTCTTGTCGCCGCAGTTGTTTTACGTGCTTTCAACCCTTTTGGAACCGGTAAAATCGTCATGTTCCAAGTATTTTACGACAATAACTATAAATGGTTTGAAATGCCTTTCTTCTTGCTCATTGGCATATTCGGCGGACTCTGGGGTTCTCTTTATATTAAATTAAATTCTAAAATAAACGTTTTAAGGCGAAAATATTTCAAATCAAGCACGCTTCTGCCAACAATTGAAGTTTTGATAATCACTTTTTTTTCGCTTGCTATTAGCTTCCCAAATCTTGCTACAAGAATGCCTCTTCCTAGTATGGTTGGTAAGCTTTTCCAAAGCTGTGACCCAGACCACACTAAAGAGGATTCAATGTTTTGTGTAGGCGGTAAACGAACTTATGAACAAGTTTTTACAAATTTAGCATATGCCCTCTTTATCCGCGGTTTCCTGACAATTATTTCTTTCGGCTTAAAAGTTCCATCTGGACTAGTCCTTCCCTCTATGTCAATAGGCGCGATTTTTGGTCGCATTGTTGGCACTTTTGTACAGTACGCTGTAGAAAAGTTTGACTGGAGATTTTTTTCTGATTGTGCACGCGTAAAGGGAAGCTGTATAACTCCTGGTTTATATGCTCTAGTTGGAGCTGGCGCTGCTTTAACTGGAGCCACTCGAACAACTATCTCTGTCGCAGTTATTCTGTTTGAGCTAACTGAATCTCTGACTTACACTTTACCAGTAATGATCGCTATAGTAATTGCAAAATGGGTTGCTGATGTTTTTGACAGATCAAGCATTTATGACAAAGTTATGGATTTGAATGGATACCCTCTTCTCGATGTTAAAACTAACTTCATATTTAATAAACTTTGCTCTGGAGACATTGTGTCTGCCGACTCGCCTGCTATTTCTGTAGATCAAATCAACACTGTAGCTTCGGTAACAAAACTTGTTCAATCAATCAGAAAAGAAGGCCACTTTGATAGTGGGATTGCTATAGTTAACCACTCTATGACTTTAGTAGGATCTATTAGTTGTGAAGAGTTATACTCTGCTATAAATAGACTTGATGAATGGCCTACTGACTCAGAAGTAAAATTCACTTCATCTCCCAAAGAATTGTCCAAATCTAAATACTCTAGCTCAAGCTCTAAACGCAACTTCACTTCAACTAGCATAAACTCTGTGAACGGATTCTTATCTAAAGTTAATGACCTTTCATATCTTGTTAACAGTGCGCCATTATCCATACGCAAGGACTCACCAATGGAATTAACTTATCAAATATTCACTAGACTTGGTGTCTCATATGTCTTTGTTGAAGACAATGGCAAATTTTATGGAATGATTTCAAAGAAAAACTTTATCGCATACTTGGACAGTTTAGACTCCTCATAATCAATTACTCTTTATTACTAGAACATTTTATTTACTAACATTCTAATTGAAACCTTAATAATATTAGCTTCATATTTTATTTAAAAAAAAATCGCCAAATTTCCAATATGATATTTGGCTAAGATTTCATAATTTCAGTACAAAACTTTATTCGTGTCTACTTATCTTATTAACTGCTGAAAAATAATCAAAACATTTTCCACCCAAATGCTAAGGTTAATTTTGACAAAATAAAATTCATAATTAACTTTTACTAGAGAATTATTTTCAAATTTAATATAACACATCTTTTTTAGAAAAATTCTTAATTTTATAATGTAATGTTGTTCAATAGTCTTATATTACATCTTCAATGCCTTTTATTGAATTTTGTGTAAGTTTTTTTTAGTTAATACTTATAATAAGGATATGAATCCTCTAAACGTTATCTAAACATTTTTTTTTCTAAAACAAGACATTTATACCTATGAAAAAACGAATATTTATTCATATATATCTTTAAACCATCGATAAACTACATTTTTACGAGCTTGATTGATAATAGGAATGCCCATTCAAAAAAAAAAAAACAAGTAATTTTTTTAAAGTTTAAAAGCTCGAAAATTGTATACATAATTTAATATACTTGTGACTACTTATAAAGTAAGAGCTTTTTTATATAAAACATCTTTCATCTTATCAGTTATGATTTTTATTCTTGTATCCACAATATGTCACTATCAAATACAATATCTTATCAAACAGCTAATTTTGTATAATTCATATTAGTAAATGATATATACAAGATATATTTCGACTTTGCCAAAAAAATCTTCCATATATGCTACTTCCCCCCCATCTCTGAGTATTTTAAATATATGTAGCAGTGGTTATACCAAGCTAGTTGAAGCTTACTTCATATAAACCATAGTGGCGATTTTCCTTTATTTTAAAGTTTGCTAAAGTTATAAAACATTAAATGTCATTTTTATTAATAAACTATTCTGTGATTTATAAAATTTCTTGATCGGAATAAAAAACCTGCCATCTATAAGATAAGATATTTTTCCTAAAATAAGAAATTTATTCGGGTTATATATTTTTCCAAACTTATATTAAGATATATATTCTTAGTGATAAGCATTTTAAAATAATTAGCATCAAGTTTCAATTAACAAAAACAACAAAAATAATAATAATAATAATAAAAATAATAAAAATCTATAATATTATCATAATAAATAAATTTTTATATGATGAAATTATTGTAGGGTTCTTTCTATCAAGATCTAAATAAAATCAAATAGTTTATTTAGCATGGATATTATTAAATCAGATCTTTTTGTAGATTTGTGACATATTAAAACACAATTCTTCAACTAAGCGATCATTTTTATATCTTATGTATGTTATATCTATTTTCATTACCATTTTATGATGTATTTTTAGATCATGACGATATCCTTTAATCACTAGTAATTTTTTTTTTGACACTAAATATGAGGAATTTTGTAAGGCATAGAAACTGTTTATTAAATCTGAATTTTAATTTTTTGTAAAAATTTTTCTGTTTCTTTTGAATAATCAATGAGGAGGTTTAAGAGTATAATTACGATTTATCGGTAGAATAATTTTATTTCGGCGTAAAGTTAATTATAATATTTCTCAATATGATTTAGATTATCTTTAAATAAATTAACCAATTAATTTTATTATTACATATAAGTTTATTTGTTTAGATTTGAGCTGTAATTAATATATATTTGAAAAAACTAACTGAACTATATTTACTAAAAAAAATATCAATGTTTGCTTAAGTTGTTAATTTAAGCTTGATCAAGTTACTAAAGATATTATTAATGATACAAAATATTACGACGAAAACTTTTATTTAATTGAAATGAACGCAGTGCTATACAAATAATTAATATTATTCTTAGACTTTCCACTTTTATCCATGGAAAACTTTTTATTTTTATTCAGATTAATCATACATTCGAGTATCTAGATTTTTTAATTATATTATCTTTCTATAAGGTCATGTATGATAGAATTTATATATTGATTCCTTTGTTTTCAATTACTGATTTATTATTGATAACATTCAAAATTCAGAATCTTAATGAAGAACAGCTTTATTAAAAAATTGATAATATGGATCAATCTCCAGTGATTTTGGAACTTTTAAAGCGGTAGAAGGACATGGGAAGATATAAGATTAATTTTTTTACATATTTCAAATTTTTAAATTAGCTACTTTATTAAATAACAAATATTAAATGAGTTTTGAAAAAATACATAATTTTGTATTTGGTTTTTTTCCTCGTTTTTGTTAATCATTCTGCTATTTATTGATAATTGTATTATAATATTTTTTTGTCAATAATTGAAATCAATATCGCATATAATAAAACCACTATCGCAAACAATAATACTAATATCATTACTAATTTAGCTTTGACACCTTGCTTTTATTTGTATTCGACTCTTTGTATTCAATTTTTTTCCTACGCTGGTATTTAAGTATTGATCTCTTTTATTACCAATGATAATTTAAAATTTGATAAATAGTTTGTTTGACTTTTTATGTTAAGGCTGTTCTCATTGTTTAAACACACGTTTACTGGCTTTTGAAGTTTTTTAGGCCAGATTTTTTTTTGGATCATTGTGAATTTCTGATTATTCTTTTACCAACTAATAATATAGTTAAATAATAATTATATACGATAGACTTTTATTTTTTTAATTCATCAATGGAATGAATGTATTATTTTTATTTTTGAATTTCAACCCTTTTTTGAAATAATAACACTTATAATGATTAAATAATTACCATTATAAAATTTTCTCTTTTTATACCCATTAATTTTAATTTATTTTATCGCAATGTTCGTGGAATATTTTTATTTCATAATTTAAATTTTCATTAAAAGCGTAAAAATCAAGAGGCGAATAGAAAATTCTAATAGCTTTTAATAATCCTCATTAATATATTAATAATTTAGTCTACACATTCAAAAAAAATCCTTTATTCTAATAGACATTTTTTGAATCTGTTATAAAGTCCTTTTTTTTTTTATTTCCTCGCTAATGAGGTAATGATCACTTATAATTAGCCTTTTTTTCATCATTACTAAATTTTCTATAAACTTTGAATAATTATGTAATTGATAGATAGACGATACGTATATTTTTATTATAGCTTTACAAGCCATTTTATAAATGTAAGATATTTAATTATTTTTATAGCATATCATTTATAAATAAAAGTACTAGCGGTTTGACTAATATTTATACTGGATTTCTAATTAGTATTTATATAAAGAGTTTTAAATAAATACTGATAGCTAACTGATCATTTCACATAACGATGACTTATTTATTGTACAAGGAATACATTTCCTTTAAAAATTTTTTATGGCCTATGATATTTAAATCGCATAATTTGAGTATAGGGGTGTTTGGTGTATTCTTATCATAAAAACCCCATTGTATAACTTATAGTTTTAATCGATATAAGTTTGAAAGCTTTGAAGGAAGTTCGTAGTTGTTATTTTTTTTAAATTTTTGTGTAATATGATTTTAATTTTTTTTTCAAGTAGCGCATATATTTTTATTGGAATAAATAAAGATCCTCAATAAAACAATAACTTAAGTATAATACAGACTTTTACCAGATGGAAATTATGACTTAAATATGAAGTGATCAATAATTTATATTATTTACTTCTAACATATTGTTATATTTGGTGTTTTAATTTTCAGACTACAAAATTTTAATGAATAGCTACACAATCATTTTCAAGTGCATTCAGTTTTTTGTTTTTTTTTTTGGTATTTTAATTATAAATCGATTTTTTAGTTTTTTATGTATTTACAAGAATCAATATCGAGTTGTATACAATAGTCTATATCACTTAAAAGAGTTGAAGATAAAATAAAGTTTGACAGTTGGATATAAGCGGGAAATCTTTGAATCAGTCCTCAATGGACTTGGAGATGAAAGAGCGACGGAGGGGGGTCGGTTGAAAAATTATTTTTATAATATTTATGTAACTTTTTATAAATGATTTGATTTTTTTCTTCATACTTTTAAATTATTTTTATTAAGCTCTATGGGAAAAAAAATAATAATAATAAAAATATTAGCTGGAAATAAAATAATTTAATTAATTATGAATTTTTGACTAATTGGTGATATTTATCGTTATATATTTTACAAAATCGGTAAATAGAAATAAAATTTAAAATTTTAACTACCAGGTATGACAGATTTTCGAAATGGGCTGGTTTATAAACATTTGGGATAACACAAAATTTCTAAAGGAGGTAAGCGACATGGTTCAAAATTTACATTCAGGAAGGAAATTAATGATAAATTTTAGCTGAATCAATAGTAAAAACTATTGGTTGAAAACGATTTTAGGGGTACAAATATCGATAATATTTAAAACCCTCAAATTAATCTGCTTAGGGGTAATAATATAAAAACTGTTTGAAATACCCATTTCTAAACTTAAAATTAAATCAACTTTTGATCAAACATTTTTCACATTTATTTGTGTTATTTCAAAAAATGAAATTAAAACCCAAAACTTCATATTTGTTTTCATCTCCGTACTATCAATTGAATAATCAAAAATAGTATATTATAACGGCTTTCGATTAATTGATTAGACCCTATAGCTTTAAAAATATAATAATTACATCGAATCCACATTCTAAATATAGGTAAATATTATGATATTTTATGTGTACATACTTTTAGTATAAAAATAACAAATTCAAGATGTGCTATTGAACAATTTATGTTTTGATGTAGATAAGTATGTACAATTTTTCGGGTTATATGAATGATGTTATTGTTGCGTTTGGGGATTCGATTACTCAACGTGGACAGGATCCAAAAATGAAAGGCTGGGTATCACAGTTGATTAATCGTTACATTCGTAAGCTCGACGTTTTAAATCGTGGATTTGCTGGATACAACACAAAATCTGGCTGCGTGATGTTCCCAAGAATCTTTCCTACTACTAACGGCAAGCCAACTTCAGGAAAAATCAAATTCCACGATACGGTGGTTTATAAATCAGCAGAAGAGCTATCATTACGAGCAGATCAGGAATTTGGTGCTGG